>CAUYQV010106152.1:0-14445 GCA_963574575.1 Galagoides demidoff
CTCCAACTCCTGGGCTCAAGCGAGTCTCCTGCCTCAGCCTCCCAAGTAGCTGGGACCACAGGCACCCGCCACAGCGCCTGGCCATTTTTTGGTTGCAGCCATCATTGTTGTTTGGCGGGCCCAGGCTGGGGATTCGAACCCGCCACCTTAGGTGTACGTGGCTGGCGCCTTAGCCGATTGAGCCACAGGCGCCGAGCCCAGATTTCTAAAAGTTTTAAAAATTAGATAACATCAGGCAAATCATCATGAAGACCATCATCCTAAGGGCCAAGGGACAGAATCATCACCAATTCCAGAAATTCCTTAAAAGTACTAATGCTGATTATGTAATGTTTACTTTTTGGAAGTAAGATGGCTAAGTTGAGGCCAAATGTTGAAACAATTTTATAATTTGCAACATGTTATGATATTAAAAACCAAATTTGTCCCAGAACTTTATGATGAAAACTGACTAATAGATTAAATCATTTTAGTGCATTTAACCACTCTTTTAAATGACTTAAACATGCTTTTTTTTGAGACAGTCTCACTATGTCACCCTCAGTAGAGTGCTATGGTGTCATAGCTCACAGCAACCTCAAACTCTTGGGCTTAAGCAACTCTCTTGCTTCAGCCTCCTGAGTAGCTGGGACCACAGGTGCCTGTCACAATATCCAGTTATTTTTTTGTTGCAGCTGTCATTGCTGTTCACCTGGCCCTGGCTGGGTTCGAATCTGCCAGCCTCCGTGTATGTGGCCAGTGCCCTATCCACTGAGCTACAGGTACTGCCCTCTTAAACATGTATCTTCAAGGTGAAAAACAACTTATCAAATCATAATAGTGTTCTAAGTGAAACTGAAGTTACAGTAAATTCAAATTAAGGCAAACAATTTTATGCATTTCCACATGCTGGCTAAACACAGTCCTATGAAAAGCAAAAAATGGAAGCCTTGCTTTTCAATCTGATACAAGAAAACAGATTTCAAGATTTCTAGGAAAATAATATTTTGGTGCATCTGGGACTCCAATTTAAGTCAACATGAGTATGTTACCTGCCAATTTTCAAATGGAAAGCATAGAGCTGCAATCTGACTTTCACCTAAAGAAAAATCTGATCATTGTCTCTTTACTGAGCTTTTACAGGTCCTATCTTCTCAGAGACAAATATCCCGTCTTCACAATCATACCTTATTCACGACATCATTTCTTGGCAGCACCTACATTTGGAAACAATTACTTTCAAGAATGAAACAAAGGCTCGGCACCTGTGGCTCAAGTGGCTAAGGCGCCAGCTACGTACACCTAAGGTAGTGGGTTTGAATCCACCCTGGGCCTGCCAAACAACAATGACGGCTACAACCAAATTAAAAAAGGCAAATTGAGAAGCAAATCAAGGACACAATCCCCCTCACAGCAGCTTCAAAGATAATGAAATACTTAGAAATGTACTTAACAAAAGAGATGAAGGATCTTTACAAAGAGAATTATGAAACCCTAAAAAAGAAATAGTAGAAGACAGGCAGTGGCTAGGACACCAGCCACATACACCAGAGCTGGTGGGTTCGAACCCAGCCTGGGCCCTCCAAACAACAAGGACAACTACAACTAAAAAAAAGAGCTGAGCATTGTGGCAGGCAACTGTGGTCCCAGCTACTTGGGAGGCTGAGGCAAGAGAATCACCTAAGCCGAAGAGCTGGGGGTTGCTGTGAGCTGTGATACTACAGAACTCTAATGAAGGTATTTGTGAGACTCTTGTCTCAAAAAAAAAAAGAAATGCAAATATAAACAACCAAAAATCTGCCATGCTGTGGTGACTAGTGAAAACTACTGCAGACTGGGGTTCTTAACTAGGCAATTTTATACACCCTCCTCCCTCAAGGGACAATGTCTGGAAACATTTTTGGCTGTCACAAAGGAGGTAGGGGAAGACTGGTGGAGTGGTGCTACTGGCATCTAGTGGATAGAGGCCAGAGATACTGCTAAACATTCTACAATGGACAGCACAGGCCCCCACAACAATCATCAATCCAAAAAGTCAACAGTAGAAAGGCTAAGAATCCTGCCATAAGTATATTACAAGAATGAAAATGAATTGAATGAATATACGATGAAGCAAATACAGCAAAATGTTAACAACTACAGAATCTATATGGTTGTATATATGGTTTTCTTTTCTTTTTTTTTTTTGAGACAGAGCCTCAAGCTGTCGCTCTGGGTAGAGTGCCGTGGCATCACAGCTCACAGTAACCTCCAACTCCTGGGCTTAAGTGATTCTCCTGCCTCCACCTCCCAAGTAGCTGGGCCTATAGGCACCCGCCACAACACCTGGCTATTTTTTGGTTGCAGCCATCATTGTTTGGCGGGCCCGGGCTGGATTCGAACCTGCCAGCTCAGGTGTATGTGGCTGGTATCTTAGCCACTTGAGCCACAGGCGCCAAGACTATATATATAGTTTTCACTCTATAATTTGCTATTCTGCTTAAAAACTTCTGTATAATTTTTAATTCTTATTTTTTTCAATTTATTGGTTTAGAAAGAATTGATTTATCTAATTAAGTATTTTAGATCTGCTTTTCTGTTTATTGAAGCAGAGAAGAAACAAGTTAAATAACATCACACAAGAAAGACCTGCGGTAAATATTATCTTTTTTTTTTTGAGACACAGTCTCACTTTGTCGCCCTGGGTAGAGTGATGTGGTGTCATAGCTCACAGCAACCTCAAACTCTTAGGTTCAAGTGATTTTCTTGCCTCAGCCTCCCAAATAGCTGGGACTACAGGTGCCTGCCACATGCCTAGCTATTTTTAGAGACAGGGTCTTGCTCTTGATCAGGTTGGTCTCAAACCCAAAAGCTCAGGCAATTCACCTATCTTGGCTTCCCAGAACACTAGATTTATAGGCATGAGCCACTGTACCTGGCCTAAGTATCTTAATAATATGTTTAGCACTCAAATTTTCAATATAGATAAACTTAAATTCTTACAATCTTAAAATAATAAAATTGATATAACTTAAGGAATACCCCAGATACTCACTAACACGTTCATGTAGAAGCAGGTATGGATATTTGAGTATTTCAAGAAGAGGAACTCGAAGCTTATTTTCAAAGTCTTGGCCAGTAAAGTCAAACAATTGTGCCTCTCCATTATTGTCTACTATATATAATTCATCATCATCGCCAATTTCTGCCTTCATGGATTTTTCAAAATGATTTACCAGACGTGAGGTTTCCAATTCCCATAAAATCTAAAGGAAAAGAAAAATGGGCAGTGTGCTTTACATCTTATCAACATAATATTCTGCATGCAATAATTATTCTAGAAAGCCTTTTTTTTTGAGACAGAATCTCACTACGCTGCCCTTGGTAGAGTGCTTTACATCTCATCAACATAATATTCTGGATGCAATAATTATTCTAAAAAGCTTTTTTTTTTTTTGAGACAGAGTCTTACTATGTTGCCCTTGGTAGAGTGCTGTGGTCATAGCTCACAGCAACCTCTAACTCTTGGGTTTAAGTGATTCTTTTGCCTCAGCCTCCCAAGTAGCTGGGATGACAGGCGCCCACCACAATGCCCAGCTATTTTTTTGTTGTAGTTGTCACTGTTGTTTGGCAGGCCCAGGCTGGGTTTGAACCTACCAGCTCTAGTGTATGACTAGCATCCTAGCCACTGAGTTATAGGCGCTGAGCCTAGAAAGCCTTTTTCTAAGTATAAAAATTCAGATATTCAAAGTGGTGTATCTTGCCATGTATAATGCATACTTTTTGCCCAAATTCTTTTGGGGAAAAATAAAAATGCAATTATACATAGGTATTATAGCATAGGAGCAAGGAATCCTGGGGGGCTTTTTGGAGCTGCAGTGTCCTCCCACCTGAGTGTGCTGGGCACAATGGGTTCCAGTCCAGGATACAAGATCCAGTGGGAACAGCCTCTGCTACAATCCGGGGAGGGGGCAGGATCTGGGCTGAAAAAATGGGCCACAGCTCTGTGGGGAGAGGGCTGAGGCCTAAGGCCGAAGGCCCAGCCACGTGGAGGGGACCGGGAGCCCTGCACAGGCCCTAGGGACCCACTTGGGTACCTGTGGGTCAAGCAACCTCAGAAGTTCCTGCCCTGCTAGCCATGTGTGGCCATACTGGCCAGGGCCCCCAATACGGCAGGCAGGGAAGAGTTTCCAGAAGACAGGAAAGTGGCAGCCTACACAGAGTGGGAGGCTGCTAGAGGGCAGTGTGATCTACACAATCACCATGGGAGCCCTCTCCAGATATGTCTCTCCTGGCAAGAGAGACACTTTCTCAAGGGGTGTCATCCTGAAAGTTTGGGCCAAAAATTCAGGTGCTCACTACACATTGGAATACATTTTCCATGGCAAAATGTGGTACTATACACCACATATTAGATCTATTTAAAGAAAAACTATCCAACCATGGCCACCTCTATGAAATATGAGTTTGAGTATACAGACTATGAGATGTTTAAACTCTTCTATTGCAGAGTTTTGCTATACATATCAGTATTCAAAAGGAGAGAAGCTACTAGACCTTTCTATCAAAGGCATGAGCTAGGCTTTCTATGACTTCTCTTCTATGTTCTAGCCATAGATCTTACTTTAGGAAAAGCAGCTTTAGCATCAAGCCACTAGATAGCTTCATAATTAGAAAACTTTGGGTGGCACCCACAGCTCAGCTGGCAAGAGTGCCAGCTACATATACCAAGGCTGGTGGGTTCGAACCTGGCCCAGGCCAGCTAAACAACAATAATAACTCCAGCAACAACAAAATGGCCGAGCGTTGTGGTGGGCACCTGTAGTCCCAGCTACTTGGGAGGCTGAGGCAAGAGAATCACTTAAGCCCAAGAGTTTAGAGGTTGCCCTGAGTGGTGACGTGATACCACTCTACCCGGGATGACAACTTTAGACTCTGTCTTTAAAAAAAAAAAAAAAAAAAAGGGCGGCGCCTGTGGCTTAAAAGAATAGGGTGCCAGACCCATATAGCAGAGGTGGTGGGTTCAAACCCAGCCCCAGCCAAAACCTGCAAAAAAAAAAAAAAAGAAGAAGAAGAAGAAAAAGAAGAAAACTTTATAAAATGCAGTTTCTTTTTTTTTTTTTTTTGAGACGGAGCCTCAAGCTGTCCCCCTAGGTAGAATGCCATGGCATCACAGCTCATAGCAACCTCCAACTCCTGGGCTCAAGCGAGTCTCCTGCCTCCGCCTCCCAAGTAGCTGGGACCACAGGCGCCCGCCACAACACCCGGCCACTTTTTGGTTGCAGCCATCATTGTTGTTTGGTGGGCCCGGGCTGGGGATTCGAACCCGCCACCTTAGGTGTACGTGGCTGGCGCCTTAGCCAATTGAGCCACAGGCGCCGAGCCTTCACCCTCTTTCAGACCCTCCAATGTCTCTGCCCCACTCTTCACAAGGGTGATCACACATGGCCTCCATGCTGTCCAATCCAAAGTCCTGTCTCAACCTGTATCTCAGGGCCCAACAGCTACTATGACCCTCCATGTGGCCTCTGACATCTCACTCCCCATCCTCCCAACACCAGTCTTCATTTTCTACCACACACTGATGGCACCAGTGCATGGTTTCCCCAAGTGAGCAAGAAAGCCGCACACTGGGTATCCATCTGCTCACTCCAGCTCTCCACTGGGATGAAGAGGATTCTATGACTCCACAGCAGACTGTTTTATCTCCTTTTCCCTCCCACATCCGGAAACACAACAAAAAACTTCCCCTGGTCCAGGCTTCTTTGTATCAATATGCATCATCTCTACTTACCCAGCCACACAGGTCACCACCTAAGGAATCATCTCAGACTCATGTCTTTCACACCCCAGAGCCAATGTGGCAGCCAATGTGTCAGCACTACCTTGGGTACATTCCCACCACCTGCCTTGCCTGCCCCTGCATGGGCCTCACCATCTTTCACCTCATTACCTGGAGCCCCGCTGCTAGCCCCTGGAACTGCCACTCTTGCCCCTTCTGGTATATTTCTTTTCTTTCTTTGGAGACAAGAGTCTCATGTCATCACCCTGGGTAGAGGGAGTCCCATGGTGGCATAGCTCCCAGTAACCTCAAACTCTTGGGCTCAAGAGACCCTCTTGCCTTAGTCTCCCAAGGAGCGGGGACTACAGGTGTCTGCCACAATGCCCAGCTAGTATTTTTTTTTTTAAGAGATGGGGTCTGCTCTTGCTCAGGCTAGTCTCAAACTCATGGGCTCAAGCAATCTACCTGCTTCAGCCTCCCAGAGTGCTAGGATTATAGGCATGAACCACTATGCCTGGCTCCTTCTGGTATATTTCCAAACAGTAGCCAGAGTGACATTCCCTGGACATAACCCTCTAATGACTAGCTATAGCAATCAAAAAGCAGTCACCCCCTACTCTAAGCAGGGCCCACACAGCCTATGGGAAGAAGTCCTCCCCAACCCCTATGTGTAACACACCCAGCCTTGCTACTCAGATACTTAGTGTGTAGGTCCCTCTGCCTCAAGGTCTTCTTCGGGAATAAGCTCAGGCCATCCCTCAGGAACCCTCTCTGTCTTCCTATTGAAAGAGACCCCATGTACCCTGCACCCTCCTCTCTGGCCCCTGTATCCCAGCTTATCACTACCAAGCACCAATATGCCTGTTTCATGCCTGACCCCATAGGCATCACACTTCCTCAAAGCATAGGTCTGTATCTCCCAGGTGAAAAGTATCTAGCATAAAGCAGAGACTCACTGAGATTTGAGGGCTAGATGGACAGACACTGCTTAGGTGGAGTCATCCTTATGTCAGTGTGTTGGTGTCACATGTGTCTGCTGACCTAATTTTCTTCTCTGGCTAAAACCTGGACATAACTCCTATCTATCAGGTATCTCAGACTCAGCAAGTCCAAAACAGACCTCCTGATGCCCAAATTGGTCTCCCCCACCCAGCCTATCTCTCCCATCTCTGTCAATGGCTATCCCATTGAATGAGCTGCTTTAGCCAAGAGCATAAAAATTATATTTTATTCTTTCCTTTCCATCTCCAAACTGCTTCTCCTTCTAACTACCCCTCTCCTTTTAGTGATGATGCTCTAGTGCAGCCTCCGCCTGTCCCCTGGGACCCCTGCAATGGGCCCCTCCCTGCTTCCTTAAATTAATTTTCTACACAGAACTAGGGTGGGCTCTAGAACACAGTTTAGATTGTTATTCTTCTGCCTAAAGCCCTACAATAGCATTCCATGGCACCTAAAATAAATCAGGGCACTGCACCCCCTCTGAAGCTGGCCTGTACTTTCCTCTCCAACCTCATTTTATACCAATGCTCCATCCCATCTCTGGCTCCTTGAATATCCAAACCCTGGCCCAACTTGGGACCTTGGCATGTGGAGTTCTGTAAGCCTGGAATGCTCTTCCCCCAGGTTTTAGGCTTCAGCTTAACTATCACTGCCCTATGGAGATCCTTTCTTACCATTCTATCCCAAAGAAGAGCTTGGATGGATGTTGTTACTACCATCTAAGCTAGTAACAACAGAAAGGCAAGCCTTTAAGATGTTTCCATTTATTCCTTGTTAACCTCCATTTCTCTATGGCTCCATAAAATATCCCTCCTTCTGAGAAAGGGGTCATATTTTCTTGTTTCTGTATCCTGGGACAGCTCCTGGCACAGAATATGCTTTTAATCAATGTTACCAAAAAACCTGACCACACAGACCACTGTTTGGAGAGGTTCACAGGAACTGCTTAGGTCTCCACACAGGAAGTTAGAAGGCTGGTTAAGTGAGACTGTTACACGACTCATGTGTAAGGTAACTGGTTTTTAAATCTCTCTCTTTACACTCTGCTTTCCTTCCAAAAAGACAATAAAACAAGACATTGACAGATGAACTGGGAGAAAATCCTGGGCAGAAGAGTAGGATATCACAAAGGGAAAGTCAGAGCTAAGTTCTACAGAGCCACTTATACTTTATTCTTTCCTTTCCATCTCCAAACTGCTGAGGTTTGTGTCTGAGCTACAACCTCACTTGAGTTCTCCAGGGGCCCATGGAAAGATTGTTATTATAAAAAGGCTAGATTGTTGATGGACTTAAGAAAGTATTCAGCATGGAAAACAGAAGCTGAAGGGCAGGTGTAAGAGTGTCTTTCAACCACTAAAGGGCTGCCATGCAGATAAGAGAATAAACTTCCACTGTGTTGCTATAAAGCACAGGACACAGAGTAACGGGTTGTGAGCATGACCATAGCAGCTGGCTCCATCCAGCTGGTCTCCCTAGACCCGCCCCAATGGCCTGTCACGGATGGCACCACCAGTCTCGGGCTCTCATCCATGCCTGCCAATCTCAGCAAGTTTCCAAGTTGCCTGCTCTCACTCTCCCCCAGCGCCAGCCTCAAACCCTCTCCATGTTCCCTTCTATCCAATGCCCTGCTGGAATTCTCGGTAAGCAACAGTGCCTTTTCCTGGAAGACACAAAATAGGAAATCCTTTAATTCCCATCTGCCAATCTACAACCAATGTGCACCAGTGCCACCCTCTATTCCCCCCATTGCCATCTTGACTCCTTATTCCCTCTCCTAAGGGTAAGGGGGATAAGTAGCTCTACCACTGTATTAACCCACTTCCTCAGCCCATCCCCATGAAAGCTGGCTGTAGAATTCTGTAAGCATGATTTATGAGCTGGGTGGGGACAACGCTTTACAGGTCACCCATGGATTCCAGCTGCCTTCTTCCACCTAGCAGCTATGGCAGGTGGACTTCTCTTTGCTGCCTTCCCTCCAGGTAGCTGGTTAAAGGAGGAGCAATCTGAAGTGGAACCTCCCTTTCCTTGGCTTATCCCACTCACCCTGCATACCCCATGCTTTCAGGCAGTCTCCTCTGATCCCTCAGCTAAAGAGAAGGCTGTTTAAACTCATACAGCACCCTGTATGTTGGTCCATAGATAGCTAACACAATTGATAATAAGCGTTTGTCTGCATTTCAATTTCCACAGTAGAGCGCTCAGATCTGCCATGTTCACTGCATCAACCCCAAGCCTGCCATAGTCCACAGAGACACCTGGCAAACGTTCGCTGAGTGTCATGCCCCTGACTCTTTCCTAGGACTGTGTGGAGGGGGTATCTGCCACGAGGAGGCAAGAAGCATTTAAAAATCTGTATATTTTCTTTTCAAATGTTCTCAGTAGATAGTTCCAAGAAGAATCCATAAAGATCTAATACAAAGACCAGATGTCCCAGGCTTCTCCACAGATTGGAGCACCCTCTGAGGCAGAGTAGCTGCACCTGCAGGGTCCTGTAGCTCCTCAGTCCAAAAAACTTACACTTCCTATCTGACGCTGAGAGGAAGAGTCCAAGACAGGTATGGGACCCTTAGAAACCCTGGGCTTAGACCGTCATGGGCCTGCAACTGGAAAATGGACAATCCAAGAAAACCCAAGATACCTTCTGCACAAGGTCCAACATTCAGGCCAAACTGGAATACTTGTGAAACTTACCTTTTCCTTGGCTGTGTTCCAATTTGCTTGACAGATTTTTCTTCAGTGTAAAAAAGCAGACTTCTCTGCAAAGTAGACACAAGCAGTACTTTGTGGCTATAATCCAGCTGCACAATTGAAGAAGGCTCCTCTAACACCAAGTGGGAGTTACAAATGCCCTGTCAGAGAAAGTCCAGTTAAACCTAATATCAGTGCTAAGCTACAGTAACCTGACTTCTGTTATAATTGGCAAGCATCCTTTCTGCTAGTAGTATTTAGGTCAATTTACGCCTTATGACAAATGCTTTAATTCTCTTCAAATTTAGTGTCAACTCACTGCAGTAAGATTATTTGGAAAAGTCCATACTAATGAGAAAATAGTCAATACTAATCTATCTCTTGCTATATCAAGTTTGACAAGAAACATTTAAAAATCTGTATACTTTCTTTTAAAATGTTCTCAGTAGACAGTTCAAAGAAGAATCCATAAAGATCTAAATAGAAATGTCATACTGTGCATATTTATTTATAGTATTGCCCCCAGAATTCAAACATGCCAGAACTGGAACAACTTGGAATCTTTTTTGTTGTTGCTGAGACACAGTCCCACCCTTTGCCCCCGAGCAGAGTACAGTAGCTTGGTGGCTCACTGCAACCTCAGACTCTGGCTTGTGGGCATTCTGCTGCCTCTGCCTCCAGAAGCCACTGGGATTAGAGGTGCTCACCACAGAGCCCAGCTGGGTTTTTCCATTTTTTTCATGAGTCAGGGTCGCTCAGGTGAGCCTCGAACTCCTGAGCTCAAGCAATTCTCCCTCCTCAGCCTCCCACAGTGCTGGGATTACAGGCATGAGCCACTGCGCTTGGCACAATTTGTAATCTTTTTTTTTTGAGACGGAACCTCAAGCTATCCTCCTGGGTAGAGTGCCATGGCATCACAGCTCATAGCAATCTCCAACTCCTGGGCTCAAGCAAGTCTCCTGCCTCAGCCTCCCAAGTAGCTGGGACCACAGGCGCCCGCCACAATGCGCCACCATTTTTTGGTTGCGGCCATCATTATTGTTTGGCGGGCCCAGGCTGGGGATTCGAACCTGCCACCTTAGGTGTATGTGGCTGGCGCCTTAGCCGATTGAGCCATAGGCGCCAAGCCACAATTTGGAATCTTAACAAAAAATTCGAGTGTATTCTGCCCCAAATCTGAATGCTGCTTTGGAATCCAAATGCCCAGCATGTTGTTCATGTGTTCCTGTGTGTATATTTCCCTAGCACTCAGGCCACCCATGTACTTTGTTGTTCAGTTCATTGTCAGAAGCTGTGGTGAAAGCATCTTGTGTGATTTTCACTGCTACTTATATGCTTTTCTACATGTTTTGTGTTATTTTTTTTTATATAGTAACAACTAAATGTATTTGCCACGTGTCCTAAAAAGTGTAGAGAGGAAAATTAGAATAGGAGATAAGCTGTTAGAACTACAACTGAAGTTAAGAAAGATCTTATCTAAGCATGAAAGCAGTACCCAGGTGGCTGATCTCGCTACCATGTTTGGGATGCCTAAATCGACTGTTTATAAGATTTTGAAAAATAAAGATGCTATCAAAGCAGCTGATGTGGTAATCAAAAAGTATGGAAGAGATGGAAAAACTTCTCTTAGTTTGGATTAATGAAATTAATGACAGCTGGCTGGTGTTGTGATTTCTGAGATGATAATTTATGAGAAAGCCAAGGTCCTCTGAGATGATTAGTGAAAGGCACACCTGATACTAGTGCTCAAAAGGAGGAGTTTAAAGCCAGAAGGGGGGTGGTTCGAGAACTTTAAGAAAAGGATTGGGATCCATAGTGTTGTTATGCATGGAGAGGCTGCCAGTTCTAAATTCACAAGCAGGGGAAAAGTTTGTAAAGGCGTTTAAGGAGTTTGTGAACAGTCAGGGGTATGCTTTGAAACAAGTATTCAATTGTGGTGAAACAAGCCTTTATATTTTTAGGTTTTTATATTTTTATCAATTTATATTTTTATTCAAATATTATTTGTTAACATTTTACCTTAAAATCCAGAGTATTTATTGTTTTTCTTTTTTGAGACAGAGTCTCACTATTTTGCCCTCAGTAGAGTGCTGTGGTGTCACAGCTCAGAACCTTAAACTCTTGGGCTTAAGCGATTCTCTTGCCTCAGCCTCCCAAGTATCTGGGACTACAGGTGCCTGCCACACGCCTGGCTATTTTTTTGTTGCAGCTGTCATTGTTGTTTAGCTAGCCTGGGCTGGGTTCGAACCCTCCTGGGTATATGTGGCTAGCGCCCTAGACCCTTGAGCCATAGGCATCGAGCCCAGAGTATTTACTATTAAAATCATTTTGTAAATTAGAATTTGTGGGACTCAGGAATGGATTAATCCAGTTTCTATTATTTTATAGGGAAAAAATTATCTTGGAACTCAAATGGGATCCTGGAACAGATTAAGTTCAGATTCCAAGGTATCACTGTATTCTATTATAAAACACAATGGAATGGGACTTTTTTTTTGAGATAGAGTCTCAAGTTGTTGCCCTGAGTAGAATGCTGTGATGTCATAGCTCACAGCAACCTTCAACTCTTGGGCTAAAATGATCCTCTTGCTTTAGTTTTTCTATTTTTAGTAGAGGGGGGGGTCTCAATTTTTGCTCAGGCTGGTCTTGAATCTGTGAGCTCAAGCTATCCATCCTCTGCAGCCTCCCAAAGTGCTATGATTACCAATGTGAGCCACAAGGTCTGGAATTGGACTCACTATAAAATTATCATGACAATGATTAGCACTCAAAGTTCATATTATACTTTCCCCTCACAAAGAATTCAAAGCAGTTTTGAGGACATTATATCTGTGCCAATTGGAAGGGGCAAAGAAATTCAAATGGTATTAATATAAAATGGTAATATATATAATATTATATATAAACACAAAATAAAATTATAAAAGCCATTCTACTGCTAACACAAACTACACTTCAGGGTGTTAAGAATCTGATTTGTGATATATTTTTCCCCTGAAGCAGTTTCATCAATTGGTTATAAAATATTGCTGCAATATAATATACCTTATTTTCAGGGGAAAGGAGCATCTGTCAGATTTACTGATAAAATTATATTATATAGAGTAGAATTTACCCTTTTTTAGGTATACGATTCTATAAATTTTTTTTTTTTTTTTTTTTGGAGACAGAGGCGCCCTCGGTAAGCAACCTCAAACTCTTGGGCTTAAGCGATTCTCTTGTTTCAGCCTCCCAAGTAGGTGGGACTATAGGTGCCACAACGCCAACTATTTTGTTGTTATTGTTGTTTAGGAGGCCCAGGCTGGGTTTGAACCCACCAGGCCCAGTGCATGTGGCTGGTGCCCTAACTGCTGAGCCACGGGCTGCAAGCCACAATTCTATAAATTTTGACAAATTCGTGGTCATATAACCACCATCACAATCAACATGGAGAAATTTCATCACAGGTCCCCCTACTTGAAGTTACTCAGAATATAGTTTTTTCAGCTTTTCACTTAGCTTTTTTTTTTTTTTTAGAGACAAACTCCCACTATGTCGCCCTTGGTAAAGTGCTGTGGTGTCACAGCTCACAGCAACCTCAAACTCTTGGGCTTAAGCGATTTTCTTGTCTCAGCCTCTCAAGTAGCTGGGACTACAGGCACCAGCCACAACACCTGGCTATTTTTTGTTGCAGTTGTCATTGTTGGTTTAGCTGGCCAGGCTGGGTTTGAACCCGCCAACTCCAGGTGTATGTGGCTGGTGCCGTAACCACTGCGCTACAGGCACCAAGCCTTCACTTAGCTTTTTATAGGATATTATGCCATATTTTGCAAAACATGCATTGTCCCATCCCTTTTTTACAAATCTTATTAAGCACTCTGCCTTTTAAAATAATTATCAGACAATTTGGCCAAAAAATGATGAACAACGTTTTTCAAATCTGATTTTTTTCTCTCTTTCGTGAATAGTGGTACATGAGTAGTCTTCTGCTTCCTCACAAGCCTGCCCACAGGGTTGGGGGAGGAGGTGAAAGACATGTAGCAATAACTATGGCTGTGGCAGAGGAAAGTACAAGGACAATGGACCCTTTATAACCTTAACAAAATATTTTCCTACGGAGCAGTTCTCAAAGTGAGGTCCACATGCCTAGAGGGTTTCTCTAAAACCCTTTCAAGTGGTCTACAGGTCAAAATAATCTGAAGATGTTATCTGTCTTTCTCACTGGGCTTACATTTGCATTGATAGTACAAGAGCCATACTGGGAAGAGCTACTTGGAACCTTGCCCAAATCAAGGCAGCAGCACCAAACTCTACTAGTTGCCATTGTACCCTTCACCACCACACACTCATAGCAAAACGTGTGCACTTGAGAAGGGCTTTGATGAAGAAAATTATAATTTCACTAAATCTTGACCCTTGAGGGCAGATATTTTTGTATTTTAAGTGACAAAAGAATACACAGCCCTTCTGCACACTGAATATACTGGTTCTCTCAAGGAAAAGCTCTTGTGCAAATGTTAGAACTCTAAGCTGAGACAGAACACAATTTTTCACAGAACACAATTTTTTACTTGAAATACTGTAATTATTCAAACTTGGGTATTAAGGAGACAATTTCTAAAAAAAGCAAAAAACCAAAGTGAGGGTAATTACAAGTGAGGGTAATTTTTCATTTCAAGTGAAGATTAGAATTTTGAAAACTCGTATCTGTCCCAGTAAACTTGACCAGATTCTCAATAGTACTCTTCTAATCAGAATGCTGGTCATAAGGTGCTTTGATATTATATAATAAAATGAATCAGTATTCGGAAGTGCTGCATCACATCACTCTATTAACTAAATGACCAACATTTTCCAAGTGACCAATACACAATGTTCAAAATCATACATGGGAATAGATTTTTTTTTTTTTTTTTTTTGAGACGGAGCCTCAAGCTGTCCCCCTGGGTAGAGTGCCATGGCATCACAGCTCATAGCAACCTCCAACTCCTGGGCTCAAGCGAGTCTCCTGCCTCCGCCTCCCAAGTAGCTGGGACCAC
>CAUYQV010106153.1:0-45966 GCA_963574575.1 Galagoides demidoff
TAATGTGTACATACATATGCTTTTAATTTTGATTTTAAGTTTTAATTTTTTAAAAAAAATTTTTTTTGAGATAGAGACTCACTGTGTCGCCCTGGGTAGAGACCATGGCGTCACAACTCACAGCAACCTCAAACTCTTGGGCTTAAGCGATTCTCTTGCCTCAGCCTCCCAAGTAGCTGGGACTACAGGCACTCACCACAATGCCTGGCTATTTTTTTTCTATTGTTGTCATTGTTTAGCTGGCCCTGGCTGGGTTTGAACCCACCAGCCCTGGTGCATATGACTGGTGCCCTAACACTGAGCTACAGGGGCTGAGCCCCTGCTATTTTTAGAGACAGGGTCTTACTCTGACTCAGGCTGGTCTCGAACCCATGAGCTCAGGCCACCAGCCCTGGTTTCCCAGAGTGCTAGGATTACAGGCATGAGCCACCGTGCCCGGCTCCTAATTTTTACATTTTAATTATGAAAATTTTCAACCATTCACAGAAGAGAATATATGAGCCTAAATATACTCATTGCCCAACTTCAATAATCATTGATAGTTTTCCATATGCTATTTTCTAATTAAAAAATCCATAAATCTTTAACTGTGCTGAAACATCAGGCGCTGCAGTTGTTCACCGAGTCACATTTCTTCCAAGACGCAGCTCAGCACACGGTGTTTGATAGTCCAGGCCCCATTATTCTGCCACAGCCCACAGGTCTGGTGACCCACACCACCCACCAATACCAAAGGCTCACACCCAGGGAGCCTCGTTCAGCAGCTATCTGCAGGTGGGACAGGTGAAGTCTCCCAGCACATGTATACTCCTGTGTCCACGGAGAGGACAGCAAGGCCAGGGCAGCAGCCGCTGCTCTGTCTGTACCACCAGGAGCCTCCAAAACCCAAACTCTTCTTGACAGGAAGCACCCTGTGCTCAGGCAAGAGGCATCTTCCCAGAGCGCAGCCTATGGTAAGTGGAGATGTTGCTCAGCCTCTGCCGGGAGCGTCAGCAAACACACCCTTCGGGCAAATGTGTCAGGAGTCAACAATTTCTTTTTCAAATATTTACACTCATCTTCTACCAACAAAATCCACCAACCTGTCCAAGCCTTGTGAAAAATCTGTATACCACTGAGGGTTTTCCGTGGACGGAATCTCCAACACTGTCCCCTTCGGACATTCTGTAACTGTGAAAAAAACACAAAGTATTTTTAAATAAAAGCATTCAAGGATGTAAAATCTTGATCCTATTTTCACTAATACTGCCAAGTAGTTTTTTACAATATTCATTATTTCATCCACACTATTTGTGTGTTTTTACCATGAATTCAAGAAAAAAACACACCCAAGCACACAGGCCTTGGCAGAGGGAAGGGACAGCATGAGGTGACCACACCAGGCAGAACCTGATGACCCATCCTTCCCACTGCCAGTACCTCACTCCCACATGGGTGGCAGTACCCACCCCACCAGCCATAGGAGCTGCCCTTGCTGCCCACCTGGTCCCGTGGCTGGCCCAGTGCAGTGCTACATACCCTCCCTCCAGGTACCTTGTCATCTGTGGATCCCTTGGGGACCCCCAAGCACCCTCTTCTCTGAGCCCTGTCCTGGTTCTCTGGTCTGGCAGGAACAGCAAGGGGCCACAAACAGGAACGTGTCATCTACAACTCTCCAGAGTCCATCTATCTGTGTCCCAGTTTCTTATCTGACAACTGGAGGTAATCATATGTACTCCTATTTCAACATCCTGTTGTGAACCCACAAGGAATTCACCTGAGAACCCAGGTACCAAAGGTCCCAAACATTAGCCCACTTAATTCCCACTAACCAAGTGATGGGACATAATTACCCTTTTTCACAAAGGAGGAACTATTCCCCAAAAGTCAAAGCCATGTTATCTACGGGCAGCTCTGCTCCTAGGCACATCCAGAGCCTGGCCTGACATCAGCTCCTCACCCGAGCACTCTGCCACCCTATCCTGACATGAGATGGATTCAGAGGACTGGCCATTTTTCAGGAAAGCAACACTGAGGAACCAAGGCTTCCTAGCTATCACTCCTACTCTGAATATGAGATACTTGAGGGCCCTAAGCTAGGGAAAATGACAGGGGCAAAGCTCACCATCACCTGCAATGCAAGTGGCACCTTCCCAAACTGCATCTGCTCCCACAGCAAGTAAAGAGAATCAACACTCCAGTTTTAAGTTTGGTTTAAGTCTCACCTGTGCTGAGTGGCTGTGAGATCTTCACCAAACCCTCTGACCACACAGCCAGCCTCCGTTTCCTCATCTATAAAATGAGGCTCTATTAAACACCAGACACAAAGGCACAAATATCATTCTACGATTAACCCCTAAGGTTGTTTACTGATGAGAAAACTGAGGCTCACTAAGGCTAACCTAGCTGATCAGACAGTCTGCAGTGGGGGCTGGAATGGAAACCCTCACCTGCCAGAGACTAACCTCCTAATCACATCCTTACTGTGGGCACTGAGAAAGTCCTTCTTCTGAAACAGAAGTCAGCAAGCTACATGCTATGATCCTGGATCTCAAGAAGATAAGCTTCCCAATTACAACCTAAGTATTAAAGTCACTGGCCAAGTGTGGTGGCTCACACCTGTAACTCCAGGGCTTTGGGAGGCCAAGGTGGAAGGACTGCTTCAACCCAGGAGTCCCTGACCAGCCTGGGCAACACAACAGGAACCCATCTCTACAAAAATTTTAAAAATTAGCCAGGCAGGGTAGAACCTGTATTCCCAGCTATCCAAGAGGCTGAAGCAAGAATACTGCCTGGGACCAGGAGTTGGAGGTTGCAGTGAGCTATGATGATGCCACGGTACTGTAGCTGGGAGACAGACTCTTTCTCCAAAAAAGTAAAAATAAAACAAAAATAGTTATCTGATGTTTACTGGGCCACATCAAGTCCACAGTGGGAGTGTGAATGTGATTCCATGACACCATCTCCCAGATCTGTTAAGGTGTCAGCAGAACCTCTCAAGGAGGAAGCAGAGAAATGCGCTTTGGTCTCACGGAGCTGTGGATACCAAAAATGCAAATTTAACTGAGCAGCCAAACTGAAGCCCGCAGGTCCTTCCCATCTACTTTTTTTTTTTTTTTGAGACAGAATCTCACTTATTAACCCTCAGTAGAGTGTCACAGTTCACAACAACCTCCAACTCTTTGGGCTTAGGTGATTCTCTTGCCCCAGCCTCCCAAGTAGCTGGGACTACAGGCGCCCACCATAACGCCCAGCTATTTTTGTGTTGCAGTTGGGCCGGGGCCAGGTTTGAACCTGCCACCCTCAGTATATGGGACCAGCATCCCACCCACTGAGCCACAGGTGCTGCCCATTTCCATCTACTTTTGAGGAGATGTAACCAAACATCTGACTGGGGAGAATTCCGTATATAAGTAAGAACTCATTACCTTGAATAGCCAGCCTACTTAGGCCAAAGCCAGACCAGCAGGCGGCTACTTCAGTCATGTTCTTCCCTCATGCATTCTGACTAGAGTGTTCACTTTAATGTGAATTGAGATAATAAGTCATATTAGGAAAAAAAAAAAACACCTGGCTATCCCTAGAAAAGTATGTTTCCTAAGCAGAGCTAATTGCTTAGAATTTCTCACTCTTCCACTGAATGTACAGAAAACCTACAAAAATGCATTTGTCTAAAAAAAAAAGATGCATTTGTCCATTCTCATTATCTGATAAGCATTAACATATACATTAAAATATGGCTATCCATCTTGATTCAACTCTGCCAACAATAACACGGGAGACATCGCATGATTCAGAATGTGAACTTTGGACACAAACTGCCTGCTTTTAAACCCAGGTCTGTCACTTTCTAGCTGCACAACCTGGACAAGCTATGTAAAAATACCTCATGTTCTGATCTCTGAAATGGGACAACAGCACTGTTACTCACTTTCTCCTCCAAAGGGTTCTCCTAAGGAGTCAATGGCCAGCCCTCTGTAAGCCCTCAGTGCCTAGGACAGAGGGAGTGTGCCAGCCCCAGTCCCAGCCCCTTAAACACGTCAGACACATTCCCAGAGAGAGGGCAAGCCCTCATACCAGCTGTTCTTTCTGCAATCACCTTCGCTCTGAGGCTCAGTTTAAAGGCTAACCTCTCCATTACTGCCCAAACTGACCAGCAGTCCATTATGTCATATCACCCTGTTTTTATTTTTATAACAGACACCTTTCTGGTTTACTCTCAATTTCCTCCTACCAGAATGAAAGCTCCTTGAGGGGAGCCTTGCCACCTGAAAGTGCCTGTTACACAGCAGGCAGCCAGTCAATTTTCTGTTGAGTATAATCACTTTATGCCCAGTCACAAAGAAAATAAAATAAAAAGCAAGATAAAAGCACTCTAAACAGAGACCGTGCCAGAAACTGCACACGACTCCACATGGGCCTTGTTCTAGAGCCTGGTGCATGCATCAGTTTCTGTGGTCCTCACTCCTAACACAGGAAGTGTTGCCGGGAAAGGGTAAAGTCCTCAGCCAGGCTTGTAGGGCCATCAACAGTGTGGCTCCTGCTACCTTTCCCTCCACCTCCACCACTAATTCCTCCAGGGCCAGGAAAGCCCCTGAGCCTTGTGCATCAGGCCCCAGGCTTCTGGTGCTATTCTCTCCCCTGAAATGCCCTTCTAGACCCTATCTTGTCCTTCTTGCCAAGGCCACATTCCAACCTGGGCTCCTCCTCTGGGCCTGACCATCTTAGGTCTCCACCTGACCCTTACGCCATACCTTGACTGAGGTCGCCTCCGGCACACATCAGGAACCGGGTGACCATCTGAGTCTGTTACTGAGAACCTTCTATTCACTTATGGAGAGAATTCCATCTTACCATGAAGTGACACGCCAACCCAACTAAGAATAAAGCACTTCCAGGACTAATAGCCAGTCTCTAAAGAGAAAAGGAAGAAAAACACAATGAAGGCTCTCAGGCTGAAAGCAGCCCTGTGGGCTGTAAGATAGCTGGCAAGGAAGCAAATGTAACTTCACCAGCAGGACCACTGACCAGTACAAACATCAACCAGGAGAGCTTATGTTTGTATTGCCTGTATTTAGAATACTACCAAAATATAAAGTTGAGGAATTTAACTAGCCCCACTTCACCCCGTTCAGTATCTTCATTTAAAGGCTTAATGCTAAATCCTACAGATAAACCTTAATAAGGAGCACAGAGATGGGAAGGCAAGAGAGCATCCCCGGGCAAATCCACCCCGACTCCCTCAGAGCTGTGGGGACGGCAAGTGACCACTTTCCCCAGATGCCCTGCAGGGAGGCAGGGGCACAGAAGAGGGTAAGAAGTGGCCAGGGAGAGCAGGATCGCAGCCCTCTCACGGTCCCTGCCCGGTCCCGGGGCCCAGCCTGTACTCTCGAGGCCCCTGTCCCGGCTCCTTGAGGGCCGCCTGCCTGGTCCTGGTGTTCTGCCGGCGGCCCCGGGCCCTGCCTTCAGCTCGGCCCCGCCCGCCCGCGGCCTTGACAGCCCGGAAAGAGGCGGAGGCGGCGCCTCCCGGCCGTTCCCGCGCCACGCAATCCGCACCGCCCCCGCCCCTGGTACCTTGCAGCGCCGCTGCGGCCGAACCGCGGTCTCCCTCACGGCCGCAGGAAGGAAGACGGCGGGCAGGGGCAGCCGCCGGCGCTTCACTCCGTCTCCGGGAAGCTGCAGCGGGAACTTCCGCTCCGTCCTCCGTGGCACCGCCTCCAGGGCCTCCAAGATGGCCGCGGGGGCGGGGCTAGAGCTCCAACCATTTCCGCTTCCGGTGCGGGCCCCGAGGCCGTTGGTGGGGCGGTCTTCTAGGCGGAAGGGACCCAAGCAACGGAAACGCGCGGCTCTGCACAGGCGCAACTGCGCCCTCTGGCTCCGGGCCCAGGTATCTCTGCTCCAGATATTGTGTTGGTCCAGGGGCTGGCCCCCGAGGCCATGCCCCCTCGCGGCCAAAGACCAATGGGAGAGGGATTTGCTTGTTGCTACGGGAACCCTCTAGCGTCAAGATGGCGGCAGCCGGGGAGGAGCGCCCGAGCTCTCCGAGGCCGCGTCTGGACCCGCCGAGGAGGCCGCCGCGGGACGGTAACGACTGCGGCCCGGCGTGGGCCAGGGGACGGGTCGCCGCTGCCCGTGGCTCCATTCGGGGCTCTGTCGCTATACGTCCTCGACCCCCAAACGTTCTCTCGGGAAGTGGGATTTCCGTAGCCCGCGGTGGAGGCAGGACCGGTGCCCTTGCCGCCCTCCGGCCGGGCTCGCCCTGCAGCCCCGCCCCCTCCTCCGCGGCAGGGGTGCGAGGGCCACAGGCCCCACCAGCGGGACCTGGACACCGACGGCTCCCACGTGCCCTGTGGTCGCGACGAGGAGCCAGGAGTCGAGAGCCCGGGCTTAGGGCGGGCGCGGGACTCGCACCATGGTCGGTGACCTCTGGGAATGCTAAGACGCGCATTTCACGAGGAGTTTTTAGTAGGAATGATTAAAACCAAAGAAACAGCCGGGCGCGGTGCTTACACCTGTAGTCCGAGCATTGTGCAAGGCTGAGGCGGGAGGATCTCTTGAGCTCACTCTTGTCTGAGCAAAAGTGAGATCCCCGACTCCACAAAAAAATAAAAAACCCAGCCGAGCGCCGTGGCATGCGCCTGTAATCCTAGCGACTCGGGAGGCTGAGGCAGCAGGTTGCAGTGGGCTATGATGATGCCACTGCACTCTGGTCAGGACATAGGGTGAGACTCTGTCTGGGTAACAACCGTGAGAACCAAAGAAACAGTACTGAAATGAACTCAGTTCACCCCCAGTATCTTCAGGTGGAACCCGAAGGATTTATAACAGATTCAGGAGACTGTGGTGACCCCCTGCCCTCTTCCCATAACTCCTGTCCCAAGCTGTGTCTTGAAAGCAAGGGAGGGCAGCGCCTGTGGCTCAGTGTACCCACTGATTGGCTCTGGCCCCATATACTGAGAGTGCCGGGTTCCAACCTGGCCCCAGCCAAACTGCAACAAAAAATAGCTGGGCCTAGTGACAGGTACCTGTAGTCCCAGCTACTCAGGTGGCTGAGGCAAGAGAATTGCCTAAGCCCGGGGGTTGGAGGTTGCTGTGAGCTGTGTGATACCATGGCACTCTACTGAGGGCAGTAAAATGAGACAGAGTCCAAAAATGAGAAGAAAGAAAGTAAGGGAGCTGGTGGAAAAGAAGGCCCTGCTCTCCAGGAGCCACTGGAGTTGGGAATTGGGAGATGATGTACCCTGCAGCTGAGTGGGAAGAGATGAAGCTGGCCATGCCCTCCTTGGGTATAGATGTGGATTTTTTTGCCCTGGGGATAGGACACTACTGAAGGATCTCAGCACAGGGATGGGAGAGTCCAGATCCTTTTCCCTTCTGTAGCTCACTGTTGCTGTTCTTCTGCCCTTACCTGGCTGACTGGGCTCATGGTACATCTTCCCTGGCTCAGTGCCAAGGTTCCCTTTTCAGGAGGGCTCCCCACCCTGCCCCCACTGCCACCTCCCAGACATCATTGCTCTCTCCAGGACCTGTATTCCTTTCAAACTAGCCTTCCTCTTACTGGCCTGTCCTCTTGACCAACAGTGCTCAGCCATGTCACATACATAAAGGAACCAGTGGGTAGACCAGCAGTGAGCAGGAAAATCCATGAACCCATGGCTGAGCCATTGGGCAGCTGTGTGGGGGACTTTACTGAAAACAGACACCTTGAAAGGGCCCCGATGGAGCTGCACACCCACCCTCAAAGCTAGAGACAGCCCCCATCTCTAAATGTCTGTTAAATGTCAGTGCCGTCACTGTGTCCAATGCCCGCTGTGTGCATCTTTTCAATATCTAGGTTATGGTGTCTACGTGTACCCAAATTCTTTCTTCCGATACGAAGGAGAGTGGAAAGGAGGGAAGAAACATGGTAAGAAGCCTCCATAGCCTCTTCCTGCCTCAGCTGCCACCTCACAGCTGACAGGGCCAGTTTCCTTGGGAAATCTGGGCAGGGGAAACAGGATTCCTGGGAGACACCCAGGTGTGCCACCTTTTCATTGGCCTTAGGGCACCTCCAGCAAAGGGAGCTATGACTTGGAAATTCTCCCTGGAGTTTTGGTTAATGGCTTTATGGTTCACAACTATAAGATTATAAGAAATAACCTACTTTTTAGAAAAGCCACGCAATAAAAGAAAGAAAATATAAAGTCAGAATCACATAGAATCTCCCCCCCTCTAGAGGAGTCTGTGAACCTTCTGGGGTCTGGACTTCTCAGTGTCTGCTTCTATCATCTGCCAATTTTGTTGTTGTTGTTGTTGTTGTTGTTTTGAGACAGAGTCTCACTATGTCACCTGGGTAGAGTGCTGTGGTGTCACAGCTCACAGCAACCTCAAACTGTTGGGCTTAAGTG
Organism: Galagoides demidoff; assembly: GCA_963574575.1. Lineage (NCBI taxonomy): Eukaryota > Metazoa > Chordata > Mammalia > Primates > Galagidae > Galagoides > Galagoides demidoff. The sequence goes on from CAUYQV010106153.1 coordinate 8,367, forward strand.
ATTCTCTTGCCTCAGCCTCCCAAGTAGCTTGGACTACAGGCTATTTTTTGTTACAGTTGTCATTGTTGTTTAGCTGGCCCTGGCTGGATTCGAACCCGCCAGCCTCGGTGTTTGTGGCTGGCATTGTAGCCAGTATGCTACAGTGCACACCAAGCCCATCTGCCATTTTTTTTATTAGAAGGTTGGTCTCTTGGTATTTTCTTATGTGAGTTCTTTTTGTGCCTATCAGTATTTTCTATATTTTTAGTCTTTTACTTTTTGTTTAGTTTTTTTGCTACATACTTCTTACTTTTGTGCTGACATCAAGGATACTCTTGTCCCAGGCTAGGAGTGAAGACTTACATCTGAACTCTGTTGTTAGAGCCCAGCCTGTACAGAGTCTCCTCCTGGGAAATGCACACCTCAGTATCGCACCATATCTTCCTCTCGCTCTGTCCTCTGCCTGGTGCTGCCAGAGGCCGGGCGAGAGGGGATCCCCTCTGAGAAGGCTGGGTGCGGGGTCTCGTCTGCCCTCCCCACGCCTGGGCAGTCTGTCTGGCTGAAAGAGCAGGGCGCTCAGGAACATGCCAGCAGATGTTAAGGGACATTTTTTTTTTTTTTGTACAAATACAATCTGGAAGCCATGCTTTACTTTGAGAAACAAGCCCCATGGCACGTGGGTGACTTCATGGTACTGTGTCCTCCAGGTCATGGGAAGTTGCTGTGTAAAGATGGGAGTTACTATGAAGGAGAGTTTGTAGAAGGAGAGATCACAGGAGAAGGCTGTCGGCTCTGGGCCTGGTCAGGTGAGCTCTGGAATGGCTGCCTGTTGACCCTTCTCTCAGAAGCAATCTCAGGGGTCAATTGATCTCTTGTTTCTGGACATGAGGAGCCTCTGGTTCCCCCACCATGTCTTGTAAAAGTAGCATGCTAGGCTAGGGCAGGGCCACCACGATGCAACCTCTGCATGCCTGGGACAGACATGGGGACCCTGGGTTGAGGTTCTGTGCTTACTTGGCAGGAACTCTGACTTCCCCTAACACTTTGTTGGAATAAAAATTTAACAGTTCAAAGTTATAGTGTTTCCTCTTTGCTATGAATATATTTTAGCCACATTGTATCTCTAGACAAGAGAATGCCAGAGCAGATGGGCTTGGCATGCACTGTAGTATACTGGCTACAATGCCAAGCGCTGTCCCCAGGAACCTCAGCCCTTCACAGGCGAACAGGTGGTTAGTTCTCAGTGGAGAACTTTGCTCTGGGGCTCAGCTTTCAATTGTTTTTCAAAGAGCCTGTGAGAAGGTTTACCTCAGGTCACGTAGAGGGGCCTTTGCCCTGGAGCACAGGGGATGAACCCTATAGATACCCACAGGGTGCCAGCCTCAGCACATTCACAGCTGTAGTGGAAGGACCAGCCCCATCTCATCAAGGTTTGCCCTCATCTACCAGCCTCAGTACTGACAAACAAAGGCATCCATCCTAAAATGGCCCCTGCAGCTGTCCTTGGTCAGGGGACAGAGGAAGTCATGGCTATTGCTCTGGGGATGTGTGGAACAGCTCTGGCCCTCAATGCCTGTCTCCCTACCCTGCCTTACCCTCACCAGGAAACACCTACACTGGACAGTTTGTTTTGGGAGAACCTCAAGGACGCGGCGTCATGAAGTACAAAGCCGGTGGATATTATGAAGGGGAGTTCTCCCACGGCATGAGGGAAGGTCTGGTGTCTGCGGTTCGCATCAGTGCTGATTGCAAGCTTGGTGCTGGAGGGGCAGGGCACTTGGGAGGGGTGCATCCTTCAAGTTTGGGAACCACAGACCTGGCCATCTGACTTTAGAAGTTGGGAAAGAAGGTAGTGCTTGAGCCTCCTCTCTGCCCCGGGCTGCCTCTGGTGTAGTTCTGAGTGGGCTTCCCAAGCCGCTGTGTCCAGGGACACAGCCACCCCTGTTGTCCACTGCTGTGTTGCAGCCATGTTTAATTATGTGCTCTCCATCCTGGGATACACCAGGGCACATCTCTGTTCTTACACAGGATCACTCACAACCACACACAGTGGCTCAGCCAGGCTTGGACTGCCCTCCAGGTCCTCAGGGGCCTGGGAAGCCCAGCTCCAGGCACCTTGATCACTTCCTGCACATTCTGTTGGCCAAAGCAAGTTAGGGGCCAGATTCCAGGGAGCTATGTCCTCCTTGTGCACCAGGAGCAGGGCTATTGTGTGCCTTTACCTCCGTCAAACCAGACCCACACAGGCCCAGGGCTGAAGGGCCACCTGCCCCCAAGAAGCAAGCGTGCGGGTCACCCTCACTGCAGACATGGCCGCTTTCCTCCCTCTGGCATTTCCTCATGTTGAGAGGTGGAAATACCTTCGAATTTCTGAGCTGTTCACAATTGGAAAATGCCACACAATTCACTGGTTGGTTCTTCCTCAGACCTTGCCTGTCCAAGTGCTCTGAGATGGCTGCTCAGGTTGAGTGCTGCTCCCCTCACTAGGAGGAAGAGGCTGGTATAGCAGCTGCACAACAGTGTGATCCTGGAAGGCTCAGACGTGATTTCAGGAGCCCCTTCAGACACCCCAGCCTTTGAGAGCTGGGCCCCAGACCCACTTTTGCTGGCACCTTGAGCTGACTGGCCCTGTGCCACATCACCTCTGCCATTCCTGTCCTGGCAGTGCTGAATGGTACCCAGAACCTCCCCAAAAGGACCATCTGGCTCCTGGGGGGCCTGAGTGGGCGCAGGGCAGGAGGGCCAGGTCCCTCTCTGAGTGGGAGGGGCTGGAAGCGGGGTCCCCTCCACGGGAGGCACCAAGTTAAGTTCATCTCTTTTGGTCCTTTTGCCAGGACTTGGGTTTCTTGTGGATGGGGATGGACAAGTGTACCAGGGGTCATTTCATGACAACAGAAGGCACGGCCGTGGACAGATCCTCCTCAGGTGAGCTTGGGTCTGGAGAGGTTGGCTGGGAGCAAGCTCCTTGACTGCCCTGGTCTGGGGAGTGGGTGAGACTAGCCATGTAGAAGCCTTTGGCCTGGTCCAGCCTCTGTGGGTGATTCCTGTCCTATTGTCTCAATACTTTCTGTGGTTTTGGTGTTATTCTGTCATTTTGTCCTTATTTAATGAAATTGATTGTGCATTTAATTAAAAAAAATTAATAGCCCACTGTGTTAAAATAACCTCCTAGGAAGGTGGGGCTGATGAGAGGGTGGAGCCACAGTGGGGATTAGAGGACCCGCATTCCCCACTGCCTTGGAAAGCATACCTGCTACTGAGGGTGGGGGCATCTACTTGCCTGGACCCCAGTTGGTCCCAGTGAGGTAAGAGCTCTGGGGGCCACCTGAGCTCAGGGCCTATTTTGCTATATTTCCCCGTGGAGTATGCTGAGTGGCTCAGAGGGGCTGGTCTGAGTCACCTCCGCCACCTGCTCCCCACTGAGTGCCCCTGTGCTCATCTCCCAGGAATGGCGACAAGTACGACGGTGACTGGGTCCGGGACCAGCGTCAGGGACACGGAGTGCTGTGTTGCACAGATGGCTCTACCTATGAGGTACCCAGGGAGCAGGCATGAGGCCTGGTGCTGGGCTTCTGGGGCATGTGGCAGTCCTCTCATGCTGGTCCCTCCACTTCAGGGGGCCAAGTGTGGGCAGACCTGCTCCTTCCTGCATAGCCTGGGACAGACCCCTGCTCCAAAAGGCAGACGAGCAAGGAGAGGGAGACAGACAAGCTGTTCACTCCTGCACCTCATGAGTACATGGAGGCACTGGGGAGTGAGCACCTCCGAAGTGGCAGCCTCACTGTCCAGTGTAGATACATCTTCACCTGAAACAAAGAAGGAAGGGGATTGGGGCAGCAGCAGGCAGGGGCAGAGCGTGGCACACAGACCAAAGTCGGGCCTCTCTGCTGTTAAGTCTGTAGCTGTTCAGAGTCATGCTTCTCTCCTGGTGCAGAGGGGACAGCCTCATAAGCAGGCTTCTGTGATGGGCATCAGAGAAACTTCTGCTTCCTGTGTCTGCAGTTTCTCAAAATAATCAGCTCAAAATAGTCCTTATGCCACAGTAACATGTCCTGGAGCAGCTCAGTCTGGCTTCCTGCAGGCCTCGGAAGCCATTACTATGACCTTGTTCATGTCACTGACAAGAAAACTGAGGTTTGATGAGAGCAGCGGAGCTTCTGGGCCACCAGCCTTTGTATCCAGTTGGTCTGAGTTCTGGAGCTGTCTCCTCGTGGAAGTGAGTCACTCCTCGGAGGATAAGATGAGCTTGGGGCTGGCAGCCTCTGTCCTAGGAGGTTAACAGGATTCCAGGCTCCAACAAGGTAGCTGGAGGAGATCAAGGCACAAAGCAAGACCTTTGCAGGCTCTGAAGGCCATGGGTGCTCAGCAGGGCAGAGTGGCAGGAGTCAGCCTGTCCCACCCAAGTACCAACAGCAGCCAGTGCACAAGTGGTGTGCAGTGGTTCCCATGGTCCCGTGAAGACACAGGGTGTTTAGAGTAGCAAGAGTCAGCCTGTCCCACCGGAGCACCAACAGCAGCTGGTGTACGAGTGACATATGGGGGTTTCTGTGGTCCCATGAAGACACAGGGCACTTAGAGTGGCAGGAGTCAGCCTGTCCCACCCAAGCACCAACAGCAGCTGGTGTGCAAGTAACATAGTAACATGCGGTGCTTCCCATGGTCCCATGAAGATACAGGGTGCTTAGAGTGGCCAGGTTGGGGGTGGATGGAGAATGCCTCTCAGAAGTGTCAGCCCCTGAACTGAGGCCAGGACGTGGAGGAGGAGCACACGAGGGCCCTCCAGGTAGAACAAGCATAGGTAGAGGGAACAGCCCAGCACAGCTGGGGAAGAACTGGGTAGAGCCACACACAGAGGCCTGGATCCTCAGAAGGCACTGGGTCAGTCGAGGTCTCACACAGTATTGGAAAGATGGGCATATTGACCCTTGAGCTCCCTCTGATTCTTAGCTGGAGAATGACAGGAAAGACAGTGCCACACTCATCCAAGGAAAGGTGAGGATGGCCTCCGTGAGGTGCAGAATGGCGTCAAGATGGCTGGGCATGGCTCAGCGCCCATAGCTCAGCAGTTAGGGCGCCAGCCACATACACTGGGGGCTGGCGGGTTTGAACCTGGCTCAGGCCTGCTAAACAATGACAACTACAACAAGAAAACAGCTGGGCATTGTGATGGGCACCTATAGTCCCAGCTGCTTGGGAGGCTGAGGTAGGAGAATTGCTTAAGCCCAATAGTTTGAGGTTGCTGTGAACTATAACACCACAGCACTATACCAAGGGCAACACAGTGAGCCTCTGTCTCAAAACAAACAAAAAAAAGATTGGCTGGGCGAAGATGCTGGGCTTTCTGGCTGGTCAGATGTCAGACAGAGGTGAGAGAAGAGTCCAGGATGGCCAGCACCTGGACTTTGGCTGGATCATTGGTCAGACAGCAGGACCCGGTCCAGGATGTAGTCAGGAGTCAGAAACCACAGCATGCATGATGATGGGGAAGTTTAAAGGAAAGAACGTTCGCTAGGAAATGGTGGCAGCAACCTCCAAGGTGGGGTTTAGGGCCCGTTTGGTTGTGTCCAGGGCCAAGCTCCTGGCCCATGGGCAGAGGAGGTAGGTGGTCCACGGTGTGCAGGGGCGTCATAACTAACTGGGCTCCCCTGGTTTGGCTGCAAGGCACCAACTGAGCCCAGGGCCTTGGGGCCTAGAGCTGCCATGCAGCTGGTATAGCTGGAAAGATGACTGTGAGGCCGGTGGTGTCCCCTGAGTGTCCAGCAGCACCGACAGGAAGAGACGGCATAGTCAGGTCTTTACCCTCATGCTCCAGTGCAGCTGGGGGATCAGAACTGCCACAGAGCCCCACTAAGCCCCAGCCTCTTGGAGCCTCAGGTTAGGATTAAATACAATGTCCACATGTGTGGGAGTCACCATCCCTGCCAGCAACTACCTGTGAGTTCCAGCAATGACTGTAAAGAAGGTCCTGGGATCAGCCCTCCTGAGGTCCTGTGTGGTGGCATCTCTCAGGGTGTTAGGCCAAACATTTCCCCAGGAAACTCCCCAGGGGCAGGAGATGCTGGCCAGAGAGTGTACACTATGAGTTTTTCAGGCTCTGACCCAGAGCACCTCAGGAGTTAAAAATAGACAGTGGACTCCAAGAGGAAAGGCCCCGCCCTGTGGTCCCACTACACCCCCAGCGCAGCAAAGGAGAGATGTAAGCAGGCCCGGCTCCCATGAAGCGAGGACAAGTGGGAGTATAGGTGACCAGTTAGGAGCTAGCACAGGGGTGGGGGTCTTGTCCTAGCCACAGGTCCCCATGGTGGCACATCATGGGAGACCAATGTGGGCCCGCATGCCCACCTTCCCTGCTTGTGAAGCAGTTCTGCCTGGAGAAGTGTCCCAGGACTGCAGAGCCATTGTACAGGCCGCTGGCTATGGGCCAGTGTCCTCACTGAGCCTCTGCTGCTGGGATGGTGCCACTGGCAAATGCTCCTGTTGTGGGCAGAGTACTGTGAAGCAAATACTGGCCAGACACAGATCTCTCCCTTAGCTCTGCAAAGCTGGGCCCCTGACCACAGCTTGCAGGGCTAGGTTAGACATGGGGCCAGAACCAGCAGGCTGTGCTGTCGGCTCCACTCCCTGGGCCTAGGCCCCACCCTAAGCCTTCACAGGCCTCAGTCACAGACCCGCAGCTCTGCACCCCACTTTACTGAAGGAGGAACTGAGGGACAGGGTGGGGCTCTCAGACAGGAAGCGGCAGAGCAGCCCCTGTCCCTGGGGTTCTGGCAACGGCCTGAGGCCCTGCCATTCCCTGGGATTCAGGGAAGTCGTGGTCAGCATGGGCGTGTCGGCCAAGCTGCGTTCTGCCAGGGACACATTTGGGGCTGAGGGACTCTGAGGCGCCCTCAGCATTTCCACCAGGGGGCAGCCCAGCCCCGTTAACCTGCAGCCACACCCAGCCTGGAACCTCCTTGGAGCCAGAGAGACTTAGCTTCCAGTGGACAGGTTGGATCAACAGGAAAGGCCCTGCCACAGCCTAGACTCTGGCCATGCAGGCTGAGGATGCAGGGGGCCAGACCTGCCTCCAGCCATGCGCCCACAAGGACTCCGAGGATGCGAGCAATCCGTGCGGCAGCTTCTCAGCTAGGAATGGATTTTCCTCCTGGCACTAAGGCCTTGGACTTGGTGCAAAATCTTTATGCAAACTTTTCTGTGAACTATGCATCACAGCGTTACCGATCCCACCCTTCCAATACCTGGCTCAGGACTGTGGCCTGGGGCTACCTGCAAATCATTTCCCAAGGTGTATCCACGCAGCAGGGCAGGCCTGTGGTCCTGAGCACCACAGGGGACACACTCCTGTCTGTGCCTCAATGGCCTGGACTGATACCACACTCCCTCCAGCCTCCTGCTGACAGGGACGGAGTGGCCAAGTGGAAACATTATTCCTGCTTGGACTGCATGGACACCATGAGCAGAGAAGAGTGCCCGAGGCTGCTCAGACTACTTGGGGTGAGGACAGGTCCACAGGGCCTCAGACGTAGTGTAGCACAGGCTGCCAGGACATGCTTTAGAGGCAGCAGGAAATTTCCACAAGGCCACTTTAAAACTGCCAGGCCTGGCCCCTGGCCCCAGGTCAGTCAGGATCCTGGAAGTGGGGCTCAGCAGCCTTCCCACCCCCAGCCTCCACATGCAGAGTAAGAGTCTTTGGAGACATCTTGGCCAAGCGCAGCAATTATTCCTTATGGTATCGTCGGACAAATATTTAGCCCTCTTTTTATGTAAGGTTTTTTTTTTTAAGGTTTTTCTTTTTAGCACCCCCCCTTTTTTTTTTAATTTTTGGGGCCAGGCACAGTGGCTCACACCTGTAATCCCAGAATTCTGGAGACCAAGGCTGGTAAAGCACCTGAACTCACAAGTTCAAGACCCTCCTGAGCTAGAGTGAGACCCCTATCTCTAAAAAACTAGCTGGGTGTTGTGGCAGCCACCTGTCATCCCAGCTACTGAGAGGCTGAGGCAAGAGAATCACTTGTGCCCAGGAGTCTGAGGTTGCTATGAGCTATGATGCCACAGCACTCTACCAAGGGTGACAAAGTGAGACTCTGTCTCAAAATAATAATAATAAAAAAAAACAGAATAGAGTAAAATAAAAAAAATTTTAATGGTAAAGTGAAATTCACCATTTTCATGTGCACAGTTTCCGTGGCACTAGGCACATTCACAGTGTCCTGCAACTGTCACCACCGTCATCATCTCCAGAACTTTCTCATCTTCCCAAACGAAGCTCTGACCCCACCAAACTCCCACCCCAGCCCCTGGCACCACTATGCTGCCTCCTGGTTCTATGGATTGGGCAACTCTGGGGACATCTTGCGAGTGGACCCTGCCATGTCCATCCTTCAACTCTGGGGACCCCCTGCAAGTGGACCCTGCCATGGCCACCCTTCAGCTCTAGGGACGCCCTACAAGTGGACCCTGCCATGTCCGTCCTTCAACTCTGGGGACACCCTGCAAGTGGACCCTGCCATGTCCGCCCTTCAGCTCTGGGGACGCCCTACAAGTGGACCCTCCCATGTACGTCCTTCAGCTCTGGGGACACCCTGCAAGTGGACCCTGCCATGTCTATCCTTTAGCTCTGGGGGCGCCCTGCAAGTGGACCCTGCCATGTCCACCCTTCAGCTCTGGGGATGCCCTGCAAGTGGACCCTACCATGTACATCCTTCAACTCTGGGGACACCCTGCGCGTGGACCCTGCCATGTCCGCCCTTCAGCTCTGGGGACCCCCTGCAAATGGACCCTGCCATGTCCGTCCTTCAGCTCTGGGGATACCCTGCAAGTGGACCTTGCCATGTCTATCCTTTAGCTCTGGGGGCACCCTGAAAGTGGACCCTGCCATGTCCACCCTTCAGCTCTGGGGACGCCCTGCAAGTGGACCCTACCATGTACATCCTTCAACTCTGGGGACACCCTGCGCATGGACCCTGCCATGTTCGCCCTTCAGCTCTGGGGACCCCCTGCAAATGGACCCTGCCATGTCCGTCCTTCAGCTCTGGGGACGCCCTGCGTGTGGACCCTTCCTTGTTCATCCTTCTGTGTGTGACTTATCTCACTGAGCATAACATTCTCGAGATCCAGCCATGCTGTGGTGTCAGGAACCACTTCTTTTCTAAGGGGTTGAATAATACTCCGCTGTACATACAGACCACAATTTGCTTAGCTTCTCATGCATCTAGGGATGCACACATTACTTCTATACTTACGCTGTTGTGACCATGCTGCCGGTGGACATGGGTGTGTGTGCCAGGCGCAGCTGCTCACACCTGTAATCAAGACAGGAGCATCACTTCAACCAGAACTTTGCAGTCTGCCCGAGTGCCACAGGAAAATCCCATCTCTACAAAAACTAGCCAGGCGTTGTGGCGGGTACTTACAGTCCCAGCTACTTGGGAGGCTGAGGCAGGAGGATTATGTGGGCTGAGGAGTTGGAGGCTGCAGTGAGCTGTGATTGCACCACTGCTCTCCAGCCTGGGTGACAGAGTGACACCCTATCTCTAAAAACAAAACAAAAATCAATGTGCAAATACCTCTTAGAAACCTGCCTTCAGTTCTCTGGGGCATAGAACCAAAAGTGGGTCTCTAGATCACATGGCAATTCTATTTAATGTTTTGGAGTTGCCACACTGTTTTCCACTGTGGCTGCTCCATTTTACATTCCCGCCAGCAGTGCATGAGGGTTCAGATTTCTCCACATCCTGCCAACACATTATTCCTTCTCTGTTGTTATTTTTTAAGTAACCATCCCAATGAGTATTAGCCCTCTTAACAGTAATATAATTAGCACGTAAGCTCCATCTGCTGCCAGCCATTGCAGCCACCACCGTAAAGACCCAGGTTCACTCTTCTCTACATGAGGCCTCTGCAGTCGACCCTCGGGACGCCCCCTCACTGGGCTGGTCCCAGGAAACACCCAGGGTGAGACTGTCACTGCCAGCGGCGAGCACTGTCCTCACGGGGTAGATTCAAACTTCCGATTTCCTCCCTCTTCACCTGTACCCCAGGCCAGGCCCTTCTGCACTGAGCTGCCTCCAGAAAACCACCCCGTCCCCATCACTGCCACACACCCTCCAGCATTCTGCTTCATTATTTTAGAGATAATTTTAGTTTGCCCATGGCCGTCTCTTACAATTCCTACCTGGACCCAGGTTTTCCAGACTAGGAGAAAAGAATCTAGACCCAGAGCAGAGAAAATAAGTCAGCAGACCTAGAGGGTATGCTCAGGCAGGGCTGCCGGAAACCTGCAGGGGCTGCGGCAGCCATGGTGTCAGGCGGTAGAGAAGGTGGCAGGGGTGTCTGGCAAGACATCTCCTACCTCATGGCCACATTCCACAAGACAGAGCTTCAGGAAGAATCCTTTTAAAAATTAGTTCTAGGCTCAGCGCCCATAGCTCAGTGCTTGGGGCATTGGCCACATATACCGAGGCTGGCGGGTTCGAACCCTGCCCAGGCCTGCCAAAGAATGACAACTTCAACAAAAATATAACCAGGCATTGTCACAGGAACCTGTAGTCCCAGCTCCTTGGAAGGCTGAGGCAAGAGAATCGCTTAAGCCCAAGAGTTTGAGGTTGCTTGAACTGTAATGCCACAGCACTCTACTGAAGGCAGCATAATGAGACTCTGTCTCAAAAAATGAAATAAAAATTAGTTCTAGAAGAAAACATATTCCTCAAAATAAAAGCAAGGTATCCTGAAGCCAAAAATATTTCCCCTTCTGGAGTTAAACCTAGCAGCTGTGAAAGCCAGTCCAGCCTGGGGCCTAGGGCCACACCCTCCTCTGTGGGCCCCTTAGGGCTTTGTTCCGGCTTTGTCCCTGCTCCTGGTCTGCATTTTGCTGCCTCAACCTCCTAGAACAGAGAGAACTTGGGAGTGTCACCCACAGGCACAGGGTACAACGTCCAGAGCATCTCCCAGGGAGCCAGGGACAGTGCTGGGAGCAGACAAGGGGAGGCAGCCCCCACAGCCATGCTGTGTTTGCATGTCTGCTAGGGGAGTGCCTGGCCTCCCTGTGCCCCAGCACTGCTGCCTCCGGCTGCCCTGGGCTGCACCTGGGCTCTGCCTTTTACTGTGGAGCTCCGAGGGGAGCCTGCTGCTTGGTGCACCTGCTTGCCCAAGTGCCTTGGCCTCCCTCTCCTCACCTGGGCTACATGGAAAGGCTGGCCCAGAGCCATGGGGCTGAGCCTCCCAGTGCCACTTTTAACCCAGAAAAGCCATGAGAATTTGGGAGTCCACCAGCTCTCTTCACTTTGATGCCCCTGGGGTGGCTGCCAGAGCCCTCAAGGGAACTGAGTTGGATGTTGACAGATATCCAAGTAGCCACACTGCAGTGCCCTGTGGCCCCACCATTAACTGGGAAGTGAAGGGAGAGACCTGTCCCTGAAGACTGAGGATGGGGACGCCTATCCCATCTAGGCAGGGCTCCCTCAGGCCCTGAGTCCCTTGGCAGCTGGTCCTGCTGCACAAGGTGTTGACCTTGGCGAAACTACGTGAGCTCGGTGTTTGGTCAGGGAAAGTCACTCCCCCCAGATCATGAATACCCCGGGGGCCAATGCCAGAGAGCCTGACCCCAGGCTGCAGTGCTCACCTTCACCTGCTGGGCCCTGCCTGGTGTGTCGACCAGACCCTGGCACCCTGAGCAGGGCCAGAGGCAGGAGGTCCTGATGTGCCGGGGTGGGCGGTCTTCTGGCAAGGATGGAGACTCTGCATGAGCCAGAGCACCTGGAAACAGGAGATAGCACAGCCACAAAGTCACTGCCCTGAAGTCATAGAAAGTAAAACAGTATTAATTAACTAGAAAGTGCTTCCCTCAATGAGAAAGGGGTCCAGCACTTATTTCTTACAATTTACCACAACTCAGTTTGTATTATTTTTTCTTTTTAAGAGGCAGCATCTCTGCCTGTGACCCAGGCTAGAGTGCCATGACATCATAATAGCTCACTGCAGCCTTCAACTACCAGGCTCACATGATCCTCAGTCTTGCTTTATTGAGTGTGGACGTGGGCCCCATGTGGCTCTGTCCCCCCCCACACACACCTGTCCTTGCCTGGGTATGAGGCAGCAGCAGGGAAGAGGAAGAGCAGGTGCTACCAGCCCCTGAGGGTTCATGTTGGCAGCACAGTGGCAACTTCCCGGGTCCCCTGCCTCGCCACATGGGAGCACCACACTGGGCTCTGCCCTGGACTGTGCCAGGGCCCTCCCCAGTGTCAGAGGCAGGTGTGGCAAGGAGCCTCTGCAACACCGCATGTTAATAGCAGCTTCACGGAGGAATGGCAGACTTCCCAAATACAGGATTCAGAATATTAGTGAGGCGGGACTTTGCTCACCCGCACTTCGTGGGGCTCAAGGCTGGGCCCAACACTAGGATGGACAGCCCTGACCTGTAGGCCATCTCTGTGGGGCCCTGTGTGTGGATGCCCGCAGACTCTGCGTATCTTCACAGCCTGTGTGTGTCTGGCTTTTCCCGCCAGCGCAGGACTCACTGGGGATGGCTGAGTGGCTGCTGTGCCCACACCTTCCTCCAAGTGCTTTCTAAAGGAGAAATGTCATCATTCCCGTTACTGTTGGTCACATGGGCCCAAGCACCACTACAGACCCTTTCGGCTTACCCCATCAAGCCTCTGCTCCTGGTGCCAGGGACTTAGAAGTGTTTACCATGAGCCCATTCACATGTAGCACTCTCACCCTGCAGAGGGACCCCAACAGGGACAAGATTAGAGACAGATATGAGGACAGAGATTGGGTAGGTGATAGAGGCTACTCCAGAGGTGTCAGCAGAATGCATAAGGCTCAGAGTGCAGGGGGCCATGATTCTTCCCACTATGCACTGCTGAGGTGACACCAGCCAAGCGCAGGAGCATCCAGGACCTCAGCCAGGCAGCCTCAGACAGATTTGGGGCTGGGGTTGGAGGGACAGGGTGGTGGCAGTCGTACCTCTGCCCACCCAGCACTCCAGCTGGCAGCCTGGCCACTCTGAGGCTAAGAGCTATTGTGCTGACACTGCCAGGCGCCCACACAGCTGCCTGTTGTCCCAGCACCCCCAGCCTGGGGGTACAAGCCATGGTTCCAACCAGCAGCTGCAGGCCACCTGCCCCCCCTGCCCTACCCCGGGCTCCCCTTTGCACTTTCTCCTGCTGTGACCTGGCTCCCTGCAGTGGCTGACCCCAGGCTTTCCAGGAGAGAGATGGCAGTGCCCACTCCTGCCCTCACTGCTCTTCCCCATGTACCCAGGTCTGGGATCGTGGAGAAGCCCCAAAATGTGGGCCCTGCACCGCACTCTTACAGGCACCCTGGGAGGGAGGGCAGGGAGGTGGGAGCCACGTTAACTTCTGCAGAGGAGTGAATAGAACAAAAACCTGCCTTTGGTTAATTTTCCTTCCAATACAAGTCATTCATAGTCAAATAAAATACCATTACAATCTTGAGATTTTCCATGAAAATAATTTTCCTGCTACTTCACATCATTTTTCCACTTTGTTGTGAGTCTGGTTCAGAAGCCTGGCCTGCTGTGGAGGGGCAGAGTGGGCTGTAGGGAACAGGCTTCCTCCCAAGTGTGCGGTGTGCTTGTTCAAACTGTGTTTTTTAAGTGGCCTTTTCTCTCATAAATGGGCCTCAGTCCGAACACTGTGGCATTGTGGTTTGCAGGTCCGGGTCTCCTTTATGATACATGGCACAAATGCCGTACCTTTGTATTAGAAAGGTTTTTGTGCTGAAAGTGTGCCGTTAGAGATGGTGTTTTGTTTGCATTTTGTATACTGTGCTGTTGTTTCCATATTTCTGGCGTTGTTAAAATTCAAAAGGGAGTATATTTTGCAAAGCTAATTAGATCAAATTCTAATAAAATGTGGTTTCTCACTACCAAAGGAAAAGCTGTGAGGACCCTTAGGACAATGTGGCTTCTGGCAGCCTTTGGTCCCCAAAGGCCATACAAGTCCCTGTGACCCCAAACTCAGGCCTCACCTTTCTCTCTGCAGGGACAGTGGCACAGCGATGTCTTCAGTGGCCTGGGCAGCATGGCCCACTGCTCAGGGGTCAGATACCACGGACTATGGATCAATGGCCACCCAGCAGGTAGGTGTCTTCACTTTCTTGTTGGCCTTGTGTAGTCCACTGTGGGAGGAGTCGTGGCCCCGCCCCTGGGCAGTCACGTGTGAGGTCTTAGTCCCAGAGCATATTGGGGCAGTGCTAGGAGAGAGTGGAATCTAAAATCCCCCCACCTTTTAGGAAAAACATGTTCTAATTTGATTTAAAAAGAACTTATAAACATGCAAAGGCCCTGAGACCCAGGTGGTGCTGCTGCAAGTGGGCCCTCCTGGCCATGGCCCTCCCAGCTAGGGACCCAGTCACAGGCCCTCCTAGCCCTGTGGGCCTGAATATCTGGGTAGCCTGGTCATGGCTTTGCTCCCTGTGTCCAGCTCCTCTGAGCTCTACCCAGTAGGGTCTCCCTTTGCGCCCGTGGGCTCTGTTTTTATCCCTGAGACACAAGATCCCCCCAGAACAGTATGGGGAACCCCTTGGGGGCCCCCGCTGTCCTTGCCCAAGAGCCCAGTGCTCTGTTGAGTCCTAGCTACTGCTGCCTACTGGGCATGTAGCTGGTGGAGCTGCTCTGCCTGCCCACATTGGCCTGGTGTCGCAGCATTTCCCAGCAGTGTGTCTGAAGGCCTCCAACACCCTTTGAGGGGATGGGTGTCAGGGTTCAGCAGCAGTGGGCCCCTGGGTATGGGCTGTGCATGCTCTGCCTTTAGTAGGCCCAGCCCCAGCTCTGCATCCAGCACCTCCAGGTGCTGACTTGGACGTAGAAGCCAGGGGGACCCAGGTCCTAAATCCCCAGCAGCAGGAGACAGCAGACCATACCACTAGCAGGGCCCCTGCTGTTTATTCAATGTGATCATTGCTGTGAAATAAAGAGCCCTGAGTTCCCACAGCAGACCCTCATGTCTCCTATTTAAGGGCTGCCAGGCCACTTCTCCCCATGATCTGGTTGTGTGCTTATGTCTGGAGCCACACTGGGCTCCCCCCAGAAGCCCTCAGACTGGGTGGGAGGCAGATCTGAGGCTTACTCCCAGCCACCACCACCCCCACTTTGCTCTCTCCCAGCACAGGCAACGAGGATGGTGATTTTGGGCCCAGATGTGATGGAAGTGGTTCAAGGATCTCCCTTCACATTGAGCGTCCAGCTGCAGCAAGACAGCGGGGAGGTAGCCAAGAGTGAGTGTCTGCAGGATGCTCACTGCACCAGGTCCATGAGCAGCAGGAGTATGGACGCTGCTGTGCAGTGCTCCTGACCATGTGGCACTTCCCAGAGCCTTGCAGAGGGACAGCAGGCGTGTGGGCCCTCCTTCCAGCCAGGGGCAGCCATGCGCACGGGGGTGTGAGAGGGTGCTCACATGTGTGCAAGCATGAGCAAGCGTGTGAGCATGTGTGCGAGCATGTATGTGAGCGTGCATGTGTACAAGCATGAGCGAGCGTGTGAGCATGTGTGCGAGCATGCATGTGAGCGTGCATGTGTCTGGTGCTTCAGTGGTCCTTGCCCACAGATGCTCACCTGCTCATTCACTGACAGACATTGGGCTGTCAGGAATAACGCAGCCCTGGACATGTGGGCACGAGTTCCTGTGCAAACATATGTTTTCAGTTCTCTGGGGTGTGTACCTGCAAGGGTGCTACTGGACCATATGGCAGATTCATGTTTACAGAAACTGCCAAACTGTTTCCAAAATGGCCTCTCCACATTGCACTCCCACTAGCCCATTTAGGGGTCCTGGTCTCCCAACGTCCTTGTCAGCAGTTGGTATTTGCTATCTTTGGGAATTGACCATCTTCTGGGTGTGAGGTGGGGTCTCCTCATGCTGCTGTTTGCATTTCCCAAATGACTAATGATGCTCAGCAGCTTTTCCTGTGCTTATCAGTTATTTGTAGGCCTTCGTTAGAGAAATAGCTATTCAAATGTTTACCCATTTTTTACAAATAGTTTAATTTTTGAGTGATGGCTCTTTATGTATTCTGGATATAAGTCCTTATCAGATGTATCTTTGCAAATGTTTTATTTCAACCTGTGGCTTATCTTTTCATTTTCTTAATACTGTCTTTTGAATTGCAAAAGTTTCTTGAGTTGAGGGGGTTTGTTGTTCTTATTGTTGTTTTGAGGCAGAGTCTTACTCTGTCACCCAGGCTAGAGTGCAGTGGTGTGATCACAACGCACTGCAGCCCAAAGTGCTGGGCTCCAGTGACCTGCCTGCCTCTGCCTCCTGAGGAACTGGGACTGCAGGTGCATGCCACCACACATGGCTAATTTTAGGGACAGGGTCTGGCTATGTTGCCCAGGCTGGGCTCAAGTGGTCCTCCCACCTCAGTCTCCCAGAATGCTGGGATAACAGGCGTGAGCCACTGAATCCGGCCCAGAATAGTCTGTAAATGTCAATCAGGTCACTTTTGCCAACACCCTTCTTTAAGCTTACTATATCCGTGCAGATTTTCTGTCTGCTTATTCTATCAACTATTGAGCATCAGTCTCTGACTATAATTACGTATTAGTCTATTTCTACTTTCTTTTCTATCAGTTTTTGCTTTGTGTCCTTTGAAGCGGTTACTAGGGCTACTGCATTTAGGGCGGTTCTGTCACTGAGACGTGATATGCCTGCTGGATCCTGCTGAGTCCCTGCCCTCACATCCACCTTCAGTGCTGTCACAAGGCCACTGTGGCTTCCTCCTGAACAGTACTGCTTGGTGCATCTCATCCATCCTATTACTTAGACCCATATGTGTCTTTCTATTTAAAGTGTGCTTTTTGCAGGCAGCTTATAGTGGGGTCTTGCTTTTTTATGTATCCAAATACCATTCACATTTAATATGATTATTGACATGGTTAGTTCTAACTTACCATTTTGCTATTTTTTATTTGCCCCAGCTGTTTTTCCCCCTTTATATTCTATTTCTACCTTGTTTTACTTGGTATTTTTTATGATTTCGTTTTATCTTCTCTTTTGACTTATTAATTATTACTTTGTTTTAATATTTGAGGGGTTGCTTTAAGATTTATAATATGCACCTCTAACTTTTCAAAGTTACTTTCAAGTGATTCCACACTACTTCATGTGTGAGCACTTTACAGTATTTTTTTCTTTTTTTGAGACAGAGTCTCAAACTGTTGCCCTGGGCAGAGTGCCATGGCATCATAGCTAACAGCAACCTCCAACTCTTGGACTCACGTGATCCTCTTGCCTCAGTTTTTCTATTTTAGTAGAGACAGGGGTGTCACTTTTATTCAGGTTCATCTCAAACTCGTGAGCTCAAGAAATCCACCTGCCTCAGCAAGGCCACAGGCATGAGCCACCACGCCCAGGCTACAGTATTATTCTTTTATCTCCACTCTTAATCTTTATGCACTTAAAGATGCAATCTCTACCCCAGACTTTAGGTACTCCAGTTGTTTCATACATTTAATGCATTTTATATTTACATATGTCATAAACTTTATAATACATTGTTATTATTTTACTTACATGAACACATCTTTAACGTGTAGTTAATAAGAAAAAAAGAATCTGTTAGCATTTCCGGTTCTTCTCATTCTTTCTTACAGACCCAGATTTTCATCTGGTCTCATTTTCTTTCTGCCTTGAAGGGCTTAATCGTTAACATTTCTTGTAGTGCAGGTTTGCTGGTGAGGAACTCTTTCAGCTTTTGTATGCCTGGAGACTTTCTGATTTTACTTTTGTTTGTGATAGGTATTTTCCCCAGATATAAAGCGCCGTTTTCTCCCTTAGTCCTTTGAAGATGTTGCACCATTGTCTTCCTGGTCACAGTGTGTCCAACAAGAAGTCTGCCGCCATCCCTATCTTTGGTTCTCTGAACAAACAAGCCCCTTTCCTCCGGCTGCTTCTAAGATTTGTTGTCCCTGGTTTAAGCACTGTGATTATGGTGTGACGTGGTATTGTTTCCTTTGTGTTTCTTATGCTTGGATTTCATTGAGCTTTTTGCATTCTGTAAGTTTTCATCAAATTTGGAAAATTGTCAGCCATTTCTTCCAATAATTTTTCTGTGACAGCTTCTTCTGTGTATTACCCATGTATTAGGCTGCTTGAAATTGTCTGCTCTTCACAGGTTTCCTCCCTCACTCTCTTCATTCCTTCTTTCTCCCCTCTCTTCCTTCCTTTATTTGTTTTCCTTCTTTTTTTTTTCTTTTTTATTCTTTTTCTCTCAATGTTTTATTTTGGACAGTTTCTACAGCTGCATAGTTGGCCCTTGAACAACAGAGATTTGGGCTGTGTGGGTCCTCTTCTGGAGCCACATTGTCTCTACCATCCCCGAGACAAGAAGACCAACCCCACACCCGCCTCCTTCCCCTCAGTCTGTTCAGTGTGAAGATGACAAGACTGAGGCCCTTTACCATGACCCACGTCCACTTAGTGAATTATAAATGTATTTCCTTGTCTTATGATTTTCTTTTCTCAGGATTATTTTATTATAAGAATATATATAACATATAAGGCTGGGCACAGCTCATGCCTATAATCCCAGCACTTGGGAGGCCAAGGCAGGTGGATTGCCTGAAATCAGTGTGAGCAAGAGCAAGACCCCATCTCTAAAAAATAGCCAAGTGTTGTGGTGAGCACCTGTAGTCCCAGCTATTTGAAAAGCTATGCCAAGAAGATCACTTAAACCCGAGAGTTTAAGGTTGCTGTGAGCTAAGACTCCATTGCACTCTACCAAGGGGGACAGAGTAAGACTCTGTCTCAAAAAAAAAAAAGAATACATATAGCATACAAAATATATGTTAACCAACTATTTATGTTGTCAATAATGCTTCCAGTCAACAATAAGTTATTAGTAATTAAGTTTTGGGGAAGTAAAAAATTATACACAAATTTTTATGCAGAGGGTTGATGCTCCTAACCTCACATTGTCCAAGGGTCAACTGTATTTTCAAGTTTACAGATCTTTTCTTCTGCAATGTGTAGCCTGTTGTGGGTCACATCCAGGGTATTTCTCATTTCTAGAAGTTCAACCTTGTTATTTTTTACATCTTCTGTCACTATTTAACTTCTGAACACATGGGATACAGTTATAATAATAGCAACAACTTTTGAAATGTCCTTTTCTGCTAATTCTAACATCTGTGTCAGTTCTGGATTGGTTTCAATCAATTGATTTTTCTCTTCATTATGGACCATACTTTCCTGCATTCTTTTCATGCCTGGTAATCTTTGATTGGATGCCAGACACTGTAAATTTTACCTTGTTGGGTGTTGGATTTTTTGTGTGTTCCTATAAATATTCTTGAGCTTTGTTCTGGGGCACAGTTAAGTTACTTGGAGACAGTTAAATCCTTTTGGGTTTTGCTTTTGTTATTTGCTAGACAGGTCTAGAGGAGAACTCTAAGACTAATTATGCCCCATTACTGAAGAAAAAAAAAAAAACACCCTCTGAGAAGTCTATGCAAGTTCCTGTGACTTCTGAGTCTCTCCAGCCTGGCTGATGAGGACAGGCACCACCCCCAGTCCTGTGTGAGCTGGAGACCAGGGCCCCTCTAATTTCAGGTAGTTCTTTCCAGCCTCATGGAATCTCCTTGCATATGTGTGCTGATCTGTGCTCTGCAGGGATTTGGGGGGCCTCCTGCAGACACCCAGGGTCCATTCTCTGGCCAACACTCTCCTCTTGTTTGCTCTGTCCTTTGCACTCTGGAACTTTGGCCTTGTGCCTTGTTACCCCCCAGGTTATCAGCTGTTTCTTCTCAGCCGAGAGAGCTTGTTGGCTCTGGCTTAGTTGCCCCTCTCGGCACCTAATCCTGCACCTTCTCTCCAGGCTATGGCCTGGGCAGTTGTAGAGTCTCCCCAAGACCACTGTCCCAGTTGCCTGATGTCCAGGATCTTGAAAACCATGTTTATTATAGTATGTTTTCTCTTTGGACTGTTTTAAGGAGGAGGAAAACCAGTCCCAGACCAATCCCAGTTACTCCATCCTGATACAGAAGGCAATCAAGCTACATTGGTGTTTTGTTTGTTTGTTTTTGTTTGTTTTTGTTTTTTGTTTTTTGCAGTTTTTGGCCAGGGCTGGGTTTGAACCCACCACCTCCGACGTATGGGGCCAGTGCCCTACTCCTTTGAGCTACAGGTGCCGCCCTGGTTTGTTTGTTTCTTTGGTTTTTTTTTTGAGACAGAGTCTCACTTTATTGCCCTCGGTAGAGTGCTGTGGCATCACACAGCTCACAGCAACCACCAACTCCTGGGCTCAGGGGATTCTCTTGTCTCAGCCTCCCAAGCAGCAGGGACTACAGGTGCCCGCCACGATGCCCAGCTATTTCTTTGTTGCAATTTGGCCGGGATCGGGTTCAAACCCGCCACCCTCGGTATATGGGGCTGGTACTCTACCCACTGAGCCACAGGCGCCGCCCCAACACATTGGTTTTTTAATACAATTCTTGATATATTTTCTTCCCCAGTCAATGGAGCTTCTGGTATTTGCCCCATGGTGTCCTCTTTTCCAGGTCTTAGTGACACAAGAGGCCAGATGATGAAGCTTTACTGACACTGGTCAGTGGTTTTTGTTGGTCTATCTTTCCCCTTTGGGCCTGGAGCTGCACAGAGCCCACAGGGCCAGACCCTAGGTACCACACAGCGGCAGGGACAGAGGACTGATGCTCACCAGCAGCTGTCAGGACCCTCTCCCCTGCTGCCTCACAGGGAGCCCACCTGGGGTCTGCTGCTTTGTCTCAGAGTCCTAAGTTTTTAGAAACCTAGTTATTTCCTGACTCTTTTGTGAGCCTGGAAACCTGTCCCAATAGGCAGCATTATACTCTGGGAGCTCAGGACCAGCCTCTGGCCTCTTTCCCTTGTTGGGAACGGCTACTCTGCCTCCTCCCCAGATGCCCAAGCTGCTCTGCCACCCCACCTAGCACTCCTCTCTGTCAGATCCTCTGGGTGTGGTAGGTGCCCAGCTCTGCCACCTCCACCTGCCCAGCCAGGTCCTGGAGATCTGTGCTCAGTGATTCAAGGGCATGGTGATGTCCATGCCTTGGGCACTATCCTCTGAGAGCTGCCTGTAGCCTGAGATTTCCTGGTGCCAGGAGCAACAGGCTGTAACACCTGCCCCGGAGCAGCTGCACCGGAGATGATTGTACCCCCTCACCATGCACTTTGTGGACAACAGTGGCGTGCCAGGCCCTGTGCTGGGTACCTCAGTGGGGGGCCCACCCCTGGGGTCAGGGTGGGGATGGGCACAATGGAGAGTATTGATGTCCACCCAGGCAAGGTGGACCTCAGCAGGGCCTAGCCTCAGGACACATGCTCGCTTGGCATCCCCTGTAGGCTGGGGTATGCAGCTTGGTGACCCCATGAGGCTGGGTAGCCAGAGAAGGCTCTCTCAACAAGTGTGGGCGGTAGGCCAGCTCAGCAACAGGGTCACGGTGTCCTGAGGCCAGAACAAGAGACCTGGGGTCCAGGACTCAAGTGAGGGCAGAGATGCAGGGTGAACGTAGCTGGCAGCAGGGATCTCAGGGCTAGGAGGAAGCTTTTGCGGGCACAGAAGGGCAGAGAGCCTGGAGAAGGGCAAGCAGGTTTTTTCCAGTGACCAGTTGCAGTTAACTGTGGCCAGCTCAGTTCTAAGCGCTGCCTCACAAAAGCCCACCCCAGGTTCATCCCCGGCAGAGTCCAGGGAGACCCAAGCCAGGTCTGGCGACCCTGGGCAGTGCAGTCTGAAGGTCTGCCCCACTTCTCTCTGGAAGGTGAAACTGGTCGGGTCCTGCAGATCTCAGCAGGCGTCAGACATGTGCAGCTGCCAGCCTACTCCGAGGTCAGCTTTTTCAAAGTGGATAACGACAACCAAGAGACGTGCATTCAGACCCCATTGTGAGTGAGGGTGACACTGGACATGGTGTGCTGCCCAGTGGAGGGAAGGACAGAGGGAACAATGGAGGGCCCAGGGGGAAGCAGAGGGGAGAGGAGTGGTGAGGCGGCAATGGACCAACTTCTCCCCTTCCTTCTTTCCTTCCCATCCCCCCTTCCTCCCTTCCTCCTTTTTTCCTTCCATCTTTCTCTCTTTCCGTCCTTTCTTCCCAAAGAAATTTTTTCCTTGTCATCTTTACAACTCATGTCACAGACTTCAGGACTGAGCTGAGCTGTGGACTGTGACTATCCTCCAAGCATGTCAGCCTTCTCTCCCCAGCAGTCTCTTCTGTAAACACACTGTGCTAACCCACCTGAGCTTAGCATGGAGGGGCCTGATCAAGGCCGGGGTAGCTGTGGGGCTCAGGGGTGGATCCCCATCTTACACCCCCACACTCAAGTGCAGCAGGGAAGGACCACAGCTCCCAGCATGGGGTCAGTGTCGTGTGTGAGGAAGTTGGGGCTCCCTGAGTGTACATGCAAGCTAATTGTGGGTCCGTTTGGGTCACATTGATTCCTGTGACCCCCACCCCCTCAAATCAGGGCTAAATCCTAGTCATGAGGTCTCTGAGGTTTATGCTGAGGAACTGGCTCTGCTAGATTTCAGCATCTACTGCGTCTGCTGCAGCCCCTCTTGGCATTTGAGACAGTGAGCCCCTGGCCAGGTCCCCCACATGTTCTGCCATGCCTGGCCAGAGCCCTTCACCCTGAAGCCAAGGCCCATAGCACCTCCAAGGGTGGCACCAAGACTCTGGCACCAAGACTCTGGCCCCGAGTGCTCCTGGGGGCAAAGTTGGCCTCCCTGTAACTCACTCTGGGCAAACAAGAGGCCCTCCCACCCCTCAGGACCTGAGAAACCATTGTTCCTACCATTCGTGGTCAGAATTTAGAAATGACTTTAGCAGCCACATGTAAGTATGACACTGTGGCTCAGCCATGCCTTCAGGGGATGAAAAAGCCTCTTGGCCATTTCTAGGCCTGCCTGGCATTTCAGGTGGACTTGGACTGATTTGGCTGGTGATGTGGCTGGAGTTGACATAAATAATAAGGCAACAGCTGTCCCTTCCCACCGGGAGAGCTGCTATCTCAAGGGGGAGGCCCTCCTGCTTGAGAGTGGCTGAGGGCCCCAGAGCTGAGCCCGGGCTGAGTCCTGGGGTCAGATTGTAGGCCCTGTGTCCCGTGAGCAAAGCTAACCACCCTCTTCCCTTCACAGTGGCTTCGAGTGTGTGCCTTATCCCCTGTCCAGCCTCCCGTCCAGGGCACTGGATCCCCAAACCGCTGTGGAAGATGCGAGGGCCAACCTGCCCTTCCCCAAAGGAGATCTGAAGCCAGTGGTGGACTCAGGCACCTCCCATGGCCAGGGCGACATACCCAGTAGCCACCCTGGTGAGTGCAAGGAGTGGACTGGCTGGGGGTGGGCACAGCGGTCAGGGTGTGGGGGGATGGTGCCCAGAGCCAGGCCCTCCTCGTGGGGCAAGCAGGACCCCTCCAGGGGCCAGTGACCACAGAGCGCGTTAAAAGGCAGGGAGCTGGCCGTCCTGGCTGGCAGGCTGGGTGGCTATGTCCCTACCGCACAAACCCAACATGTAGTCCAGGGCAGGGCTGGGTCAGGTCACTTCGTCTGCCCCGAGCCTGCAAGGGCTGTAGCACCCAGACAACCCCCTCAGGGTTGAGTTCTGGGTCTATCATGCCAGTGCTTGAGCCCAGCGGGCATAGGCCTATGGTCAGTTTGCACATGACCCCTGAACCTTCCTGTGGCCTTGGAGCCCCACGATGGCCCCACCTGAGGCTCTGTGGCCCTGACTGCCTACACGTGTGGTCTGGCTCTGGCTGGTTCTGCTCCTGTGCCTGTCAGTCCCAGTGCTGGGGCAGAGCCCCCTCTAGGCAGGTCCAGGTGACCCTGCACTTCTGCAGGTGTTCTACCTAGATTGGCCACAGACCGTTCCAGAACTATTCACAGGAGCAGGTACTGAACCTGGGAGTCGAATCAAAGTTTAGTCACTACAGTGTGGGTGTGGGGACACCACATCCTCCCATGTGACCTGCACACTACAGATATGCAGTTTGCACCCCAATTTGGGGATGAAGGCATACAGGCATCATGTGCATGTAGGCGTTTCAACCAAGCAGCACTCTGGGAATGCTTGACTGGGTTCTAGACTATCGAGGACAGGATGGCTTGATAAACAGGGCTCAAATGTGGAGGGGTCTGTCTGGCAGATTCATGAGCCCTCTGGGTTTGAGGAACTTCAAAAAGGGTCCAGCTAGCAGCTGAGGTCCCCTGGCCCCACACAGGGACCTGAATCCTGGACCACAGAGAAAAACAGGGCAGATCTCAGGTGCAGGGCAGCATCCAGAGGGAGGTGCGGGCACAGGGGTGGAAGCCAGGAGCAGCGGTGCCTCCCCTGGATGGTGTCCCAGTCATCACAAACACACCCGCGCCAGCCTGCCTCATGCTGCTCTCTCACCTGCTACACACCCGCTATCCTCCCCAGGACCTGCAGAGATGGCTACCACCTAGGTGCCATCCAATCAGGCCACCACGTCCCCATGTGCTGCCCATCACATGCTACCCAGGGGCCCACACAAGTCTCCAAAGCCCAAACAAGCCCTTGCTACCTCCCACCTGCCCAGGCCCTTCGGTCAGGACCAGGAACATGGAACATGTGCTGGGCAGACTGGACCCTCCTGCCCGCTCCCTTTACCCCAGGTGGTTCCCCATCCTGCACCTCTGGCCAGACTCAAGTCCTCCTCACACAGCGGGCTTGGGCCCAGGGCAGTGTCAGCAGGTGGCGCCTGAGCTCTCTGTGGCCCGTGTGGCCCTGCACCTCTCCCTGGCCTTTTGGCCATTGCCCACAATGGCCCCCATCTGCGTCATTGCTCCTGCCAGTCCTCCCTGAGGTTCCATTGTTGGTGGCTGAGGTGGAAGGAAGTGGCATGAGGTGGCCTTGCAGGCCCTCAGAGGGAAGACACCTCCAACCAGAGTGTCCCCTTTGGGTGCCTGTCCCCATCCCCTTCTCACTTGCCCTACCCTGGAAGCTTCCCCCACCCCACGCCGCCCCAGTGGCTAGCGTGCCTCAGAGGCCTCAGAGCTGCCCCAGCTTAGGTCCCACAGAAGGTGGCAAAAGACCAAAGGCTGGACCTCAGGGCACCGCACAGTACAGGGGTGGGAGGCCAGTCCTCCCTTGGCAGAGCTGCAGGCCCAAGGCCACGGGACCTGAGCACCTCTGGGGGCAACATGGTCCAGCCCAAGGGCTGTGGGACCAGCGGGAGACGGGGCCTGGCACACACAGCGTCTGCTTCCACCTCAATTTATGGGAGCAGTTTTATGCCACATCGGCGGAATACCTCTCATATTTCTGCGTAAAAATACTCAGTGGGCGCCATTCCCCCTGCTAGGAAAGGTTTTCAGAGCCAAGTAACAAGGTCTCTTCTCTATTAGAACCAGGCCTTGGAATGCAGGGTCTTCTCAACACCCGCTTGCCCTCCTGGCAGCACCAACCCTGTGGTGCCAGTCGGCCCTGAGTGCCGGTCTTGCCAAATGGGCCTGGGGTGGGAACTCTGCTGGGGTTGCCGCCTCCGGGAGCTGGATCTGGTTCCTAGCTTGGCTGTGACACAAGTGCCGAGGCACAAACGCCGTTATCTTTGTAGAAACCTAGAGGAACATGTTCTTGTCCAAAGATGGCCAGGGCAGAGTGTGGCACCAGCCCAGAGCCATCTGGGACTACCTGAGCAGCTGCCTGCTGCTTCCCTCTTGCCCCCATTTTCAAGCTTAACATCTCTCTGCCTCAGTTTCCTCCTCCATAAAATGAGGATAACAGCAGCATCCTCCCCACGACCACTGCCTGAGTCCTGTTTGCCGGCGGCCACCCTGTCATGGTGTCTGCCCTGTGGAGTCCAAACTGAGAAGAGAGAGGAGGCCGGGGGCCAGGGAGTGTTGCTCACTGCCACTTTTGCTTTCTTAAAGCCCAGAATCTCCCTCATAGGAGGTTGGTTGGGCAGAACTCAGCCAGGACACGAGGCCCTTGCCCTGGCAGGAACCCCTGGACAGGTGTTTCTGGGCACTCAGGTCCCTGTCAGGTGCTGGTGGCAGTAACCTGGACTGCTGAGTCATCAGTGGAACCCCGGAGTGCATCCTCCCAGGACCAAGCACTAGAAACACTTCCCAATTTCAGTGACTTTCCCAGGTCCCTGCCAGCTGCATGGGAAATCCAGATCCCAGGCAGGAGAGTCCACTGGCCAAGCATAGTGGAGGGCCCAGGCCTCGAGGGCTTCACTTGTTTGGCAAACTGTGATGGACATGAATGGAATGTAGACCCCCCACTCCCCCCTCTTTCTATCCTTTTCTCTCTCTCCCTCTCTCTATTCCTTTCTCTGTCCCTCTCTCCCTTCCCCTCTCCCCCTCTATCCCTCTTTCTCTCTCTCTCTCCTCTCTCTGCCCTCTCTCTGTGTCCCTCTCTCTGTCTCTCTGTCCCTCTTTCTCTCTCCCTCTCTCTCTCCCTTTTTCTTTCTCTGTCCCTCCCTCTCTCTCCCTCTCTAACCCTCTATCTCCCTCCCTCCCTCTCTTTCTCCCTTTCTCTCTTTCCCTCTCTCTCTCCCTCTCTCTCTGTATTTCTCTCTTTCCTTTTCTCTCTATCCCTCTCTCTTTAGTCCTTCTCTCTTCACATGACCCACGTAAGACCCACTCACCTGCTGACCGCCTTGAAACCATGATCCTATTGAACCGTCAGTTCCTTCTATCTGCATGACTTTCAGAATGAACTTTCTTCCCAGTTCCCTCCTCCAGTTGACAGCCTGTCCTCCTCATGCAAAGGACATCAGGCCTTCCCCAGCTCTAGGGACAGCCAGGTCCCCCTTGATCCCTGAAGGCCCCCTCTGGCCCGGGATCCCCCTCCTCCAGCTGCCAAGTAATGAGGTTACTACAGAAGTTCATTCTGCCTGTTTAGGACAGTGTCTGCCTATAAGGAAGAGAAAACACCAAAGTAATAACGACTTCAACAAGAGGGCAGTTGCTTCCACCAACGTCAACAAGAGAGCAGTTGCTTCCACCCATGTCCAGAGGCCTGGAGGTATCAGCCCAGGGCCCAGCTCTGGCCACGCTTGCCCACCAGGCATCACTTCTCCCTTGGACAGCAGGCTTGCAGGGGCTGGAAGGGCAGCCCACCTGAGCAGGTCTCTGCCTGGCCACTTGGAGCCCTCAAACAAGATCTCACAAACAGGCAAAGGGGACCTCACCCCCATTCTTTATCCATCCTCCTTAAGCCATCACCACACATGCGGAGAAAGTCAGGAATCATTTCCTTATAAGAATGAGTTCTGTATTCTCAGAAAACCAAAGAAAAACCCTCACATATGGCCCTCCCTCTGGCCAGACCTTTGCCAAGGCCCTGGAGCCCTGTCTCCCACCTGTGATGTTGCCTGTATGGAGCCCAGGGGCTGTAGGCTGCTGTGCCCATCCCGGGCTCTAGCTTCTGTCTCTGTCCTTCCCTGGGGAGGGCCCATTGCCAGCCAGATACAGGATACCCAGGGAAAACGGCTCTGTGGGCATGGAGACAGTGCTGCTGGGACTAGCCACATGGTGCAGCCCACAATCCACTCATCCCACAGCCGCCAGCCAAGGTTTCCTGCCCAGGAGGCAGCTGGAGTGCAGGTCACAGAGCTTCAGGTCAAAAGATACTCAACATAAGACCTAAAACATCAATACTCGGGCCAGAAAACCTCTGAGGGGATTGTACCCGTGAAAGCTCCTCCCGATGATGCCTCAAATAGGGAAAATGTAAGAAAAGTGCAGCCAGGGCCGAGACCTAAGTCTGGGCGTCCCTCTCACCTGGCCACAGGCACCACGGACAGCTGCCCCTGACTGAACACTGTGGCAGCATGACTAGAGAAAGAGAATTCCCACTGGGACCCTCCCGTCACCAGGAACAACCTCCCTGGCACGCCTTCTCTGGCTGGCCCAAATGTGGCCAGAAGGGCTTTGTGCTGGATAGGCCATGTGCTCAGATGAGGCATGGATGACTTCTAGCAGACAACATGATGTGGCTCGGCACCCGTAACTCAGCAGATAGGGCCACATACACCGAGGCTGGCGGGTTTGAGCCCGGCTGGGACGTGCTAAACAACAATGACAACTACAACCAAAAAATATCCGGGTGTTGTGGCGGGCACCTGTAGTCCCAGCTACTTGGGAGGCTAAGGCAAGAGATTGCTTTAGCCTAAGAATTTTAGGGTGCTGTGAGCTGTGACACCACAGCACTCTACCGAGGATGATATAGTAAGACTCTGTCTCAAAAAACAAAAACAACAAAATTCTTAGAAGTGATCAAGGAATACAGTGGTGTTATCAGGATACAAAATCAACACTCATAAATCTGTAGCCTTTATATATACCAACAGCAGCCAAGCTGAAAAAATAGTCAAGGACGCTATCCCGTTTAAAGTAGTGCCAAAGAAGATGAAATATTTGGGAGTATACTTAACAAAGGATGTGAAAGATCTCTATAAAGAGAACTATGAAACTCTAAGAAAAGAAACAGCCGAAAATGTTAACAAATGGAAAAATATACCATGCTCATGGCTAGGAATAATCAACATTGTTAAAATGTCCATACTGCCCAAAGCATTATACAATTTTAATGCAATCCCCATTAAAGCCCCACTGTCATACTTTAAGGATCTTGAGAAAATAATACTTCGCTTTATATGGAACCAGAAAAAACCTCGAATAGCCAAGATGTTACTCAGGAATAAAAACAAAGCAGGAGGAATTATGCTACCAGACCTCAGACTATACTATAAATTGATAATGCTTAAAACAGCATGGTATTGGCACAAAAACAGAGAGGTAGATGTATGGAACAGAATAGAAGACCAACAGATGAATCCAGCTACCTACCATTACCTCATCTTTGATAAACCAATTAAAAACATTGGGTGGGGGAAAGATTCCCTATTTAACAAATGGTGTTGGACGGACTGTCTGGCAACCTGTAGAAGACTGAAACTGGATCCACACCTTTCACCATTAACTAAGATAGATTCTCACTGGATTAAGGACTTAAACTTAAGACATGAAACCATAAAAATACTAGAAGAAAGTGTAGGGAAAACACTTGAAGAAATCGGCCTGGGCAAATTTTTTATGAGACAGACACCACAGGCAATTGAAACAACATCAAAAATACACTTTTGGGACCTGATCAAACTAAAGAGCTTCTGCACAGCCAAGAACACAGTAAGTAAAGCATGCAGACAGCCCACAGAGTGGGAGAAAATATTTACAGGCTATGTCTCCGACAAAGGTTTAATAACCAGAATCCATAGGGAACTCGAACACATTAACAAAAAAAAAAAAAAGTGATCCCATCACAGGGTGGGCAAAGGACTTGAAGAGAAATTTCACCAGAGAAGATAGGCATGCAGCCTATAGCTATATGAAAAAATGCGCACCATCCTTAATCATTGGAGAAATGCAAATCAAAACTACTTTGAGATATCACCTAACTCCAGTAAGATTAGCCCATATCACAAAATCCCAAAACCAGAGTTGCTGGTGGGGATATGGAGAAAAGGGAACACAAATACACTGCTGGTGGGAATGCAAACTAATACGTTCCTTTTGGAAAGACGTCTGGAGAACACTTAGAGTACTAAAAATTGACCTGTATCACTCAAGAAGACTTAGCGTACAAGTTGAAGGGATTAATTGACCTAACCCTTGATAAGAGTTTGAAGACAAGGCAGGCAGCTCTTGAAGGTATTAAAAATGCATTGGCCTCAAAAATGCTTTATGAATTTATTCTGGAAAGAAGAATGACTTTAACTGATAGCATTGAACGCTACTTGAAAAAAGTTAAGAGTGATGAACAGCATGCAACTGCAACATTACCATCTGTTCTTTGTATTCAGCTAGGCCCAGGGATTGAGAGTGAAGAGATTTTAAAAACTCTTGGACCAGTCTTAAAGAAAATTATTTGTGATGGGACAGCTAATATTCAGACTAGACAAACTTGTGCAACTTCCTTTGGGGTTTGCTGTTTTATTGCCGTAGATGACATTACTGAGCTATACTCAACACTGGAATGTTTAGAAAATATATTCACCAAGTCCTATCTCAAAGAGAAAGACACTAATGTTATTTGCAGCATCCCTAATACAGTGCTTCATATGAGCTCACTTTTGGCATGGACGCTGTTACTGACCATATGCCCAATCAATGAAGTGAAGAAAAAGCTTGAGATGCACTTCCATAAACTTCCAAGCCTCCCCTCTTGTGATGATGTAAACATGAGAATAGCTGCTGGTGAATCTTTGGCACTTCTTTTTGAATTGGCCAGGAGGGTGGAGAGTGACTTTTTTTATGAAGATATGCACTCTTTGACTCAGATGCTTAAGGCTTTGGCTACAGAGGGAAATAAACAGTGGGTCAAAGTAGACAAGAGAAAGCAGCGGTCATTTTTCAGACATGTCCTGAGGGCAGTGGAGGAACGGGATTTTCCAACAGAAACTGTTAAGTTTGGTCCCGAATGCATGTATATTGATTGCTGGGTCAAAAAACACACCTATGACACCTTTAAGGAGATTCTTGGAACAGGTATGCAGTACCACTTGCAGTCAAATGAATTCCTTTACAATGTATTTGAACTTGGACCCCCAGTGATGCTTGATACTGTGAAGTTTAAAACAATGAAAATTTCTCATTTTGAAAGGCATTTATATGACTCTGCAGCCTTCAAAGCTCAAAGCAAATGTCAAGATAAGAAAGCAGATTTTGGAGAATTCTTCTAGATTTTCAGACTTGAAAACTATTTTCTAATTTCTAACTTTTTCCTATTTCTAATGTATTTAAACTCTAGAGATGGTTTTTATCTTGGAGTAACTTAGATAATTTTTATAGTATGAGTTATATTGCTTATAATTTAATGTACAGTATTGCCAATGGTGAGTTCTGATTATTGAATGTTCTCTGTAACTACAATCAGTAAACATGATTAAAATGTTTGTGATGTCAAAAAAAAGAATTATCCACAATAAAAGTGATTCCCTTCTAAAAACTTACCAGGCCATTCTCAGAGTGGTCATGAGATAGTTCCCATTAATGGAGCAACTCTAATCTGGAGTTATCATCATAGCAAAAAGAGAAGCTTCCTAATTTTCTTCAATTAGGAGGGAATACTTTGGACATCATTAGGCTTATTCTTTTTAGGAAGTGTATTACTCTGCTAGGGGCTGCCATGACAAAATACCACAGACTGGGTGACTTAAACAATGTAAATTTATATTCTCATAGTTCTGGAGACTGGAAGTTTAAGGTCAGGGTGCTGGCAAGGTTGGGTTTTTCTGAGACCTCTCTCTTTGGCTTGCAGACAGTTACCTGCTTGCTGTCTCTTCGAATGGTTGTCCCTTTGTGCACTCATGCCCCTGGTGTCTCTTCCTCCTCTTGTCAGGAAACCAGTCACACAGCATTAGAACCCACACTACCAGCCTTGTTTTAACTTACTCACCTCTTTCAAGATCCAATCTCCAAATGTGAGGTTTGCACATCCTGAGGTATTAGGGGCTAAGGCTTTCACATATGAATTTTAGAGGAATACAATTCAGTTCCTGACAGGAAGTGACATTTCTTGATAACAAAAGTAGCTGATGTTATAGCACAAGCAATACTATGTGCTATCAATTGTTAATAAGCACTTTACATGTTTGACTCATTTCATCTTCATAGCCCCCCGTACTAGGTCTTTTATAATTCCCATTCTGCAGATACAAAGATTGAGGCAGAGAGAATATAAGTAACCTGCCCAAGGTTTCATAGCAACTGGTATGTGGCAGAGGGAAGGTATGAATACAGACAGCTTAGCTGCGAAACTGAACATTTAGCCACTTTATAGTAGATAGGAATGCTTTTTTTAGCAGAGAATATGCTACAATAAAATGGTTAGTAGGTTCAATATTCTATCTGTTATGGATTGAATCATATTCCCCCAAAATTTATATGTTGAAATTATAAACCCCAATGTGACTGTACTTGGAAAAAGAGCCTGTAAAGGGGTAATTAAGGTTAAATACAGTCATAAGGATGCAGCCATAATCCAATAGGACTAGAAAGAGACACCAGGAATCCAAGTGCACAGAGAAAAGGGCATGTGAGGCCACATAAAGAAGGTACCCAGGCTGTGGTCTTTTGTGATGGCAGCCCTACACTGCCAAAGCACAACTGATGAAACACAGTCTTAATTCTTCATTTGAGAGCTAGTGTGGTGAGGCACTCTGATTATCACAGATAACCTTTAAGATTTGAATCACAAGAGACTGTCCAATTAGTAAAAAGGCTTGGAGAATTGGGCTTCTCAGGATGCAGGACCCTGGAGATTTAAATAATTTATCTAGCCTTGCTTTCTATACTCAGATACAGATATGGGCTTCTAGGCCTACATATGGATGAAGAACTAGGAGAACTTCATGTTTATAAATTTAATGAAAAAGGAAGCCCATGATTAGTAGTGTAGGTTCTGAGGATGAAAAAAGCAGAAGCATAGGTATATATCCAGAAGACCAAAAATCACATTATAACAAAGATATTTGCACCAGAATGGTTATTGCAGCCCAATGCATAATTGCTAAGTCATGGAAGAAGCCCAAGTGCCCATCGACCCATGAATGCATTAATAAACTGTGGTATATGTACACCATGGAATATTACGCAGCCTTAAAGAAAGATGGAGACTTTACCTTTTACATGTTTATATGGATGGAGCTAGAACATGTTCTTCTTAGCAAAGTATCTTAAGAATGGAAGAAAAAGTATCCAATGTACTCAGCCCTACTATAAAACCAATTTATAGCTTTCTTATGAAAGCTATAACCCAATTATAGCCTGAGAAGAAGGCGAAAGGGGAGGGAGGGAAAGGGAGGCGGGAGGATGGGTAGAGGGAGGGCAAGTGGTGGGACCACACCTATGGTGCATCTTACAAGGGTACATGTGAAATTTACTAGGTGTAGAATATAAATGTCTTAACATAATAACTAAGAAAATTCCATGAAGGCTATGTTAACCAGTTGATGAAAATATTTCAAATAGTATATAAAATCAGCACATTGTACCCCATGATTGCATTAATGTACACAGCTATGATTTAATAAATAAAAATAAAAATAAACCACTTAAAAAAAAAAAAGCTTTCACGCCTGGTAAAAACCCTACCTTCCATGACCTATAGTCCTGACCTCCTGTGCTTCCCTCACAACTCCAGAGGAACGTTGGCGCTCACAGGAGGCCATGTAGAGATACACTGCACCACACCTATCTTGCCCAACTCGATGACCTCACTTCTAATAAGACTTGTAATATGTCATTAGTTAAGTTGGACATACACTTTAAAACTTTAAATGCTTCCGGGTATGTAGTGTCTTCTGACCAATATGAACCTAGAATTGAACTGTGTATGTTTATGTGTATTTTCAACAACAGGCCTCATAATCGTTAAGAAGTAAATGACAAATGTTTGAAAAACAAAAAAAAAAA
The DNA here is from genome assembly GCA_963574575.1 of Galagoides demidoff. Classification (NCBI taxonomy): domain Eukaryota; kingdom Metazoa; phylum Chordata; class Mammalia; order Primates; family Galagidae; genus Galagoides; species Galagoides demidoff. Next base: position 41,781 of record CAUYQV010106153.1, read on the forward strand.
ATCAATACAGCATTGCATAACCTGTTGTAATATGAACATGAGATATGTGTTGTCAGCTATAAACTTACAACATCTTTGATTTTTGGCAGATTTTTATCAAAGGTCTCTGATATTTTTATTTAGATACTCCAGTAACTACTGCCACTGAAAGAACAAACAAACCAGAGAAAGACTCCATGTATACCATGGAGATAGACTGCAGGCTTAAGCAAAAGATCATTCACTCAATGAATTTATTCAATGAGCTTTTTAACAGCCTGCTGTGTGCCTCGTGCTGGGTACAGCCAGCCAGCATTGAATAAGCCAGAGGAAATAGAGAAAAGGAAGAAAATGAACTCCTAAGGATATGAGAGTGAGAGCAAGTCCTAGGAACAACAGAAGTAGCTTGACATGACATACTTGAAAAGGATATCCTTGCAAACTGTTTAACAGCACAGAGAAATTAAAAGAAAGAGCAGACAGATGGGCTTGCAGAACACAGAGGACAACAGGAAATACTCAGGACGTAAATCAGTCCAGACAAAAAGAGAAAAATGGGTTGGGACACTTAACCCTCCAGGCTGGAAAACTTAAGCAAATTGTGGACAAAAAAGGACTGCCAGAGCTGCTTTGTTGTTCACAGCTGAGTTAATTACCTAGGAGTGAATAAAAAATGCATGCACTACACCTAATGTACTGAATGTCATAGCTCAGCCCAGCCTACCCTAACCATGCTCAGAACTCTTGACATCAGCCTATGGTGGGGCAGAATCGTTGCCAACACGGTGCTTTGTAGAATATTGGTTGTTTACTCTGGTGATGGCAGGGCTGACTGGCAGCTGCAGTTCCCGGGTGCTGCCCAGCATCGCAAGTATGTAACCTGCCACATATTGCTAGCCTGGGAAAAAATCAGAACTCGAAGTAGAGTTTTACTGATCACATATCATTTTCACACCATCATAAAGTCGATACCATGAAAAATTATGCATTCAACCATAGAAAGCTGAACACTGTATCATGTTCTGAGCAAAGCAATAATTTGCTTTCATGTAAGATCTCCCATGACCCCAAAGAACACTGTGTTGCTTGTTAAGAAAATATGTAAATAAATCCAGGTGGCTCTTATCATCTTCCACACTGTAGTCTGAGTATGTGTAAGGGTTGGCAAGTGATGGTGGTAGGAGGTATGTGCGCAATGAAATTATCAGCTCTACATGGAGCACATGCAAGGTGTCAGTGTGGACAGAAGAAATAATACTTTGGATGATGCTGACAAGTCATAAGTCACTGAGCACACCCGAGAAGAAAATAAGTCTGGAGGCAAGAAAGCACTCAGGAGGAGGAACTGCTTCTGCCTTAGCCTGGCTAATTCGTTTGCTGGAAAGGCTGGCACATTACCCGGCCCAGGAGTCCAGCAGCTGTGCGTGCCTCACTCTACCTTCTGAGCAGGCAGCAAATGACTATAAGACTGCTTGACATCAGGGACTGGTCAAGAAAACAGGTTTCAGGTCTTCTGGGACCAGCCTCCATTGTTTGCATTTCCCAAAGCTCATGTCTGCCTTGCACAGCGCAGCCTGAAATCAAGTTACAGCTCTGAAGCAGGCCCTGCAGTTGAAATACCAGGGAGGGCCTCAGCCTGACCTGCAGAAATAATAGAATGAACAAAGGGTACAATAGGAATCTCACATCTTCATTTCCCGAAAACAAGGTTATATAGTTGCGAAAAAATAAAAAGAATCATGATTTTATCAACTCCCCCATAATCAATGTTTTTATGTTGTTATTGTTGTTCACTGGTTTGGGTGTGGTTTTTGCTATTTTGGACCTAAAGAAGGATATATCATATTCACATCAACAGTAGTAGTTTTAAAATGGGCAGGAAAGACAAACATGCAGAGTACAGGAGTCTTGCCCTCACTTCGGCCCCTGCCCACCCACCCGTCTCACCTCCCCTCAGATTCTCAGCTGCAAACAAGCAGCAACGGAGGTGTCATGAGGAGTATGTCCATCCAGCAGAGTCAGACTAACAGCCATATAGTCTGTTATATAATATATAATTGTGTGCAGTTAAGAGAGGCTTGGGGAAGGTGTGACCCCAGCTGAGAAAAGGAACTCTGGGGTTGGGAGATAACCTCCTAGGGGTTGCTGAGAGAGGGCTATGGGTGAAGCTCAGGGTCTGGTACCTTCCTGAAGCCTGGAAATGTGGGAATAAACTCAGCAGCACAACACATTAGAAGGCCAAACTAGAATAAGTGAATAAATGTGAGGCATGGTCAGAGTTAGCGAAGAACCAAGAAAACAGGTCGCTTTAAGTGGAGCACTCCCTAAGAAAAACCAAGAACAGTTTCATCATAGTGTGTCTTCTCAGTTTAAATTAAGAGCTGGCTAAAAGCAAGGGGGCATCCTAGATTGTATCCTGCAACAGGAAAAGAACATTAATGGACAAACTGATGAAATCCAAATAAAGTCTGGAGTTTAGATAATAGTAACTAACTAATGTTAAACAATAACTTTTTTGTTATGTTTTGTTTTGTCTCATTGAGAAAAGTGTGCACCAGTATAACCTGTAGAGCTTATTTAAACAGATTGCTAGGCCCCATGCCCAGAGATTCTGATGCATTGCTCTAAAAATTGCACTTTCTAACAACATCCTGATACCGCAAGTCCAAGAATCACATTTTGAGAAACCTGCACAAAGCAAGCCATCAGATAATGCAACCAGATCTCTGCTAGGTCTTATTAAATACATGCACCTGATACTGGACTGAATAATCTCAAAGAGAAGTTTACCATATAGTGCTTACATATTCTGGGTCAAAAGGAAAATGATCTCGGTGTTTTCCACCCGGTATTTTTGTCAGTTTTTGTTGTTGTTGTTTTTACCATACATCCCAAGGGAATTAACCATCATCAGTCGACACCTATGATGAAAGACAGCTAAGAACTGAATAGCACAACCCTGGGTCCAGACTCCCCAATACCAAATCCTGGTTCGGCTTACTCTCTGTGTGCCAGCCTTCTCTTCTGTAATTGGGAATAATTACAGGTTTCCCTTACAAGTTTCCTGTGAAGCTTCAATGAATTTATGCACACAAAGTTTTTACCATGTCTGGCACAGGGTAAGTGCTCAAGCAGCATTAGCTTTCAGCATCACCCATTACTGTTTTTACACATACCATACAGTTTAATCTTCACTACAGCCGCATAAACAGCTTGCCTACAGTCAGGCAATTAAAAAAAGCTAAAACTGGTATAGAAATCAAGATTTGAGTCCAAAATAAATGTTTCTTTTTCTAATTCATTCACATACTTGCAAGCTATTAAAAGGCAATTTCCCGGGTCCCATCTGACTGTCTAAATTTTTATCTTAGTGCATGGGGATACAGAGGTCTGCATTTTAAATGAGCATACCAGGAAATTCAAAAGCTGATGCTGGCAAGCTAGAGATATTTTCCTCACAATGCTCTGCGGGATGGATGTTAGAATTAGTGAGAACAAGTGTAGAACAGGGTTTAGAAACTAAATACTAAACAAGTACCTGATGTTATGGCAGAAATAAATTGTTTTTCTTCAAATGTTAGGGCTGTAACAAAGTAGAAAACATGCTAAACATAGTTGATAACTAAAAGCTAGAGCTGTAATTTGGCCAGCCCTATGGAAATTTAAAATTCTCTGAAATCAACGGATGTAATAAAGATTAAGAACTCAGTTTCTGGATTGAGAGAGACACAAGTGTGATTCTCAGTTTCATTTCTTACATTTTACCTCTCTGAGCCTCAATTCACTCACTTCTAAATGAAAATACCTCGCTTAGATGATTGCTGTTAATTCTAAATGAAATAATGCATGCAAAGGACTTAGCCCCGGGTCTGGGACAGACAAGATCTTCAGTAGGTTGGACCATTGCTGTTCCTACAAATGCCAATTGCCAGTTAAGGAGGTGATGAGAAACAAAGGTGTATTGGACCTTTGTTGATAAGCTGATAAGAGAACAGCTTTATCCATTGGCAAAAAGTGGTAAAGAAGCTGAATGGGCTTGGTGCCTGTGGCTCAAGCAGCTAGGGCACCAACCACATACACCTAAGCTGGCGGGCTTGAATCCAGCCCGGGCCACCAAAGAACAATGATGGCTGCAACCAAAAAATGGCCAGGCGTTGTGGCGGGCGCCTATGGTCCCAGCTACTTGGGAGGCGGAGGCAGGAGACTC
>CAUYQV010106156.1:0-106788 GCA_963574575.1 Galagoides demidoff
TGAGTGCACAAGTGCACTCAAACACATGCTCACACACGTGTGCACCCATACACATATGTCCACACATGCACATGGCCCCCCCCACATGCACATGCCCCCCCCCACACACACATGCACATGCCCACCCCCCACACACATACATGCACATGCCCACCCCCCCACACATACATGCACACACAGATGCCCACACACACGTGCACACATACATACCCACACACACACATGCACATGCCTACACACACTCAAATATGGACATGCACACACACGTGCACACATGCACACACATGCCCACATACACAAGCACACACACATGCATATATACACTCATGCACACACACATGCACATGTACACACATCCACCCTAGCCGCTCAGTAGAATGGAGATGCTGCTGGTAAAAGGCTTCAAGCAGGATGCTCCCCAGCGGCCCCGCTGACCTCTTACTCACCCGTCCTCGGAGGCCATCTTCCAGTCAGCAAGTCACTGCGCTGTGGGAAATGCAAGGAAAGGCCACAGTGGTTTATAAAGGTCAATACGATATGCATAATTCAGGGGGCGTGCCATTCCAGGGAGCACAGATGGAAGCACTCCAGCAAGGCTGGGAGTCAGCTTTTCACAGGTCAGGGAAGAGGTATTAACCTGACTCACTGTCTCCGAGTACTTGGCATGGGTGCAGGGCCACAGCCATGAGCAGACCAGCTCAGGCTGGCAGGGGAAGGGCATGTGGAAAGCTGACGTCCAACCTGGGGGCCAGGCCCACTCCACCTTTGAAGGCTCAGCACCTCACCGTTGCCAGGCAACAGCAGACATTCTCTCCAAAGACAGATTAGATAGAATTGGATGGGCTGTTCGGCTTTTTCTGGTAATCAAACCAGCATATAAGTTACCAGTGTTGCTTGGTTACAAGGACAGCTGAGGGGCACAGGTGCCCCCAAAGCTGCACACCAGGGAACTCAGGGTCTCTTAGCTGAGTGTGTGGAGAGTCGAGTGTAAGATAGGCACAATGTACAAGGGACAGAGATGACACCCAGAGCCCCAGCCCAAGTACCAGCCAGCTCTGAGAGTGTCTGAGACTGAGTGAGTGGGGTGACAGTGCCTCTCCAACTCCTAGCAGGCTACTGTGTGTCAGATGGGGTGATTCTGAGCTACACAGTGCTGTGGGGATGAGGACAGCTGCTCACAGCTGCTGCTCACAACTTCACAAGAACCACATCCAGGAGGCTTCTTGACACCTGTGCTGCAGGGTGCAGAAGCACCGAGATTTTTATGCAAGGGGTCACACTCTACATTTTTTCTACAACTTGTTTTATTCCATGAATGACACATTGTATGGCCTCTCAAAATTCATACATGGATATAGTTTGATTTTTAACAACTCTGGGGTATTTTGTAGTATATGCAGATACAAATTTGTCTTCACTGTCTGTAACTCAAATACATGCTAGGCTGTGTTCCTCTTCTGCCAGTAGGGGACTCACCAATCTGCACACACAGCCCTTCTGCAGCCTGGGGAATTTTCTTCCAGCATATCTTTGACTTTTGTTTCTTTTCCCCTAATATGAACAGATGACATCTATTGATACGTTCTATCTGCCAGGAACTGTTTTAAGCTCCTTACCTACTGTCACTTTATTTACTTCTCACACCAAACCTAAAAAACCATTATGATGCCCTCAAGGCACAGAGAGGTTAAGTAACTTGTTTAAGGCCACATAGCACTGAGCAGTGGAACACAGGCTGGAACCTAAGAAATCCCCCTCTTAACCACGACACCACCTGGCTATGTCCTGAGCACAGTGATGGATGCTGTTCTGCCTGCCAGTTGAGGCTTCCTCTTCCCCACTATACTGCACTTTCGGACTCTCCACATGCTTCATTCTCTTCCTTAGCACCAGTTATGTCTCACTCTTTTCTAGAGAGTTTATTTCCAAGTCTAAATTGTGTCCCTTTGTCCTCACCTCTATCTGGACCCCAAGTACACAAGGTCTTGGGGCTGCCGTAGCACATTACCACTGACAGAAACTTAAAATAACAGAAATCTATTTTCATATGGTTCTGGGGGCCAGAAGGGCAAGATTCATGCTCCCTTTGTCAGCCCAAGGGAGAAGTCATCCCTTGGCCTCCTGGGGATGAGCTAACCTGCAGCCTCTTCCAGCCTCTGGTGACTCCAGCCTCCTAGGCTTGTGGCTGCTCAGCCTCCACTTCTGCCTCCCCATGACCTTTGTCCTGTGCATCTGTGCCCTTTGCTCTGCTTAAGAGGGCATCAGACATTGGATTCAGGCCCACCTCAACCTGAAACCATCTCATCTCTGGATCCTTAACTAATTATATCTGCAAAGAGTCTATTTCCAATTAAGGTCACATTCTTAGGCCCTGGATGGACAGGAACTCACACAACATTGTCCAGCACTGGCTCTGGCCCCGCTCCTGAGAGGCTTTCCTGAGATAGCAGCTCTGGTCAGCCTTAGAGAGTTGGCAGGGAGGAGCTTCATAAGGGGTTCCCTGGACAGGGTTTCCCACCAGCATCTCCCTCCTCCCAGCTCTCCCGGTTCTCTGCATGGAGACGCTGCCCCCTCCATTGTCCCAGGTGCACTCAGGGTGTGGAGGAGGCCTCACCACAGACTCTAATCTGGAGTCATTACAAAACCAGGATTTGGGGTCATGATGTGTTATTAGCACTTGTGTCCCCAGCACTGGGCTGGCAAGTCCCTGAGTCACCTTTAGGTCCACAGGACATTCTAAAAGTGCCAACAAGAAAGGACAAGGGCTTGAGAGCTGCCACCAGCGGGAGGGTTCTTAGATTTCACTAACCTTCTGCTCTCCTGGAAAGGAGGGAGGGAGCATTAGCCGGCACCTATTGCTGGCTGAATTTGTGCTCCTTACTTGGCTCATAGCCTCTGAAACGTCTCTGTTTCCAGATGAGGAGGCAGACCTAGGCCGCTTCCTCAGGCCGCAGCACCAGGCTGAGACTCAGACTCTGTTTCCCGGCCACACTCAGGGTCTCAACAAGGGCCACAGGCCGTCACTGGCCCCAGGCCTACAAGCCTTCCAGGGACGGTCACACCACCGAGGAGTAGCCCCCAGGGGAGGCCACCCTGTCCTCCAGCTCGACCTACGGTCCTCCTAGGGGATTTCCTAGGTTCCAGCCGTATTCCACTGCTCAGCCTCCAGTGGTACATGGGAGGAGAGGCCCTGGTGTGCGTGTGGGCCTGGGACGTCCTCTTTCTGCCCCAGCCGGCAGGGACACAGCACCTCTTTCCTTAGGAGCACGATCATCCCACAGTAAGGCAGGGGAGGGGCCAGCACCGACCCATCTGAGCTGGGATCTGCCTGGCTCTCCTCACCCTCCTATCAACCTCCCTTGGACACAGGCTGCTTTCTGTGTAATGGCCTCCCAGAGGCCCTGGGCTGTGAAATGCTCCATCTCCACCTCTGCAGGGACCAAGGCTGTGCTCCTGCTCTAGGAAGGATGTCAGGGCACAGGGCTCCTGCTCCTGTACTCCCCCAATCCCCACTCAGGGTGCTGAGGCAGGCTCCCAGCTGCAGGACACCCCAGCTGCCCAGCGCAGTGTGGAACACCTGGCCCCACCTCTGGGGCTGGGCCCCAGGCCCACATCCTATCCTGTAGACTCCCAGGCAAGCACCTTCTGAGCTTCACCTGGACGTCACCAGCAGTTACCAGGATGGCACACTTCACCAAGCAGGACTGTGATTGCAGCCATTGGCCAGTGTCACCTCCCGCAGGGCTGGGGTCTGGGGCAGCACTCCGCCCCAGAGGAAATCGTGTCCCCTTCCTTGTCCTGAGGATGCACATCTTCCCGTACATCTTCCCATGCTCTCCTTAGCAACAGGGAAACAGCAGAGTCCTGAAGTGCCTGCCCGGTTCCATCAGCCCTGACCTTCCTGCAGGCCTTTGACCGCACCTCCGTGTCTCTGCCAATTGGCAGGAGGAGGGTAACAGGAGCAGTGCCCCTCATGACAGTGAACCAGGGGCCAGGCCTTCCCATCATCTGTCATCCACCCTGCATGCAACAGAACAGGTACTGGCCTAGACTCAGCGGGGCCGGGGCCAAGGCCAGGGTCTGCCCCACGACACCCTCTTCTGCCCCTAACTCCCATGTGCTGGCCATGCCCCACCTGGTCAGGGAGGCCCCAATGCTGCCTCGGGTGGACAGGGGCCTCTCCCTGGGGTCCAGGCCATCTGTGAGGGGCCTCTCCCCAGCCACACTGTAGGGTTCCCTTACCGCTCTGGTTCCATCCCCATACAGGGTTTTGCCTGGCTCCTGGGGCACCTCCCTGTGCCGTGGACACTGGTGGGGTGTCCATCCAGCTGCACACTTGACATGGCCTCTGCGTAGCTAAGTTCTCTGAGCCCCAGTCTGAAGACTCGAGTCTCGCCGCCACTCAGATACCCTCAGTTGGGATACACCAACTTCCTGTGGTGGGACTCCCATGGCAACAGGGTTAGTGTAGGACATGCAGCTGCCTCTGGGGTCCTAACCTGGCCACCCACACAGGGCTTCTGTCCATCACTCTAACTTCCCTGCAAGCACCAAGACCATAGACTGTAAGTGCCGAATCCCTCACACAGGAGCTCGCATCCCAACTCCTACTCTGCTTGGAATTAAAACCCTCCAACCCTCAGTTTCTTCATCCATAGAATGGGCACAAAACTCTCTACTGAGTAGGCTGTTTGAGGGTCTTGGAAGATATGCTTTTAGGGTGGGTGGCACCCTGCCTGGCACAGAGGGAGCACGTTGTTGGGTGGGGTGCCCCTCTGGGCCGGCTGCATCACCTGGAGATCCCCCTTCCTCTTTATGTCCTATCTTTGAGGGTAAGGTGAGGACTTTGTCCTGTCCACCGCCCAGAGCTACTGGGGACCCCAAGACAAGTGTTCAGGCTGCATTCGGACCCATGGGTCAGGGGCTGGGCGTGTGAACCTGTGGCCATCCTCACTGCCCTGGAGAGTGTTATCTCTGGACAGGATTCGTGCTGTAATGAGCTTGCAAGTTTGCAGAGGCGTGGGCATAAAATTGTTTTCCTAATACATCTGCAAAAGGTGTCGTGAGCAGACTGGGGCCTGGACTCAGTCCTGTTGGCCATGGCCATGTGGCTGCTCTGTGGGGCCTGTGGCCCTTGTCACGTGTACCGTTTCTCTGGGTGTCCATGATGCACCCTGTGAAGTTAGGGGCCAGGCCGCTGCTTCTCTGCTGAAGAAGACGCAGAGCACAGAGCTCAGGCAGGGGAGGCGGGAGGCCCCGGTGCTGCCGTGGGTGGACAGCGGTGCCCCCATCAGTTGCAGAGTGACCTGAGGGTTGGCTGCCTCCCCAAGAGCCTCATGGTCCTGTTCCTGCCCGAGTGACCGGCTGGGAGTGCCTGAGCCTCCAGCAGCCCACATCACACACATGAGAACCTGGGTGAGCCTGTCTCTCAGAACATTCCAGAAGGCTTCTGTAGGGGTTCAGGGTGAAATTCCAGAGGCCTCTGAGAGTACTTCCAAAACACCTGGGCCGCTTTGGCCAGGATGGTCCCTTCTTGCCCCTGTCCTCACCATGTGGCCCCCACCCATGTACAGGGGAAGCAGAACATGAGCCTTGAAGCAGAAAAAAGCGACTCCTGCCCACCCTTGGCACCTTCTCCACCCTGTGAAGGTGGTTTGCAGCGCAGCTGGAGCCTTCCTCCCTCAATCCTGCACCAGCCTCTTTCTGTGGGGCTTTGTGACTCTGGGCATGGCCAGCAGACCCACTTTGGCCCATGTGACTTGGGGACCTATGAAGTGCTTGCCCCTTCCCACAGCTGGGCCCTGAATTCCATAGGGTCCTGCCCAGACCAGAAGCTCTCACTCCCAAAGGGTGGAGAGGGCCACGAGCAGCTGTCCTAGCTGCCTGCTCCAGACCTCTGCTCACCCAGGGCTGAGCAGAGTGTCCACTGTGTGGGGACACGATGCCTCTGCTTAGAGCCTCTGCCAGGAGCTTAGGACACAGGGATGACCTTCAGGGTCCTGCATAGTAGGCTCCCACTCCCAGGCCACCTGTGCCCCACAAGCAGGATGTGCCTCACAGTTGGGCGCTGCTGCCCCACAGGATGCTGGCCTGAGCAGCCCACAGTGCCCCCAGGACACCCACCCTGGTATTGCCTGCATGGTCCCCAGCTGTCGGGTGAATGTTGGCATCTGGACAGGCCTGGCTCCACCTCCTGATGTCCACAGTGGGTACTTTGCCACAAGGTGAGGCAGGAGCATGTCAGAAGGAAAAGGGTGCAGACCAGTGTCCAGCAGGTCATCTGCAGAAGGCCTTCTGAGGGTGCAGCTGTTTGGACACGAACATGGGGCTGTCCTTGTCCCAGGCAGGGTATGCCAGGTACTGGGTCAGTTACACAGAAGCACAAAGAAAGGCCGCAGAGGTGCTGACAGTGAGCATAGCAGGGCCAGCGCAGGCTCCAAGGAGAAGCCCAAATTCTCCTTTTTCTCCCTTCCAAGCCCCATGTTCAGGCTGTGTCTTTAGCTCAGCAAGAAGGCAGTCATGTGCCCACAGAGCCCAGGACAGACATGGGGTTTTGAATAGAAGGAGGCCCTCTGGGGACAACTGGGAAAGACTAAGCCAACCTGGATGGGCAAGGGTCAGGTCCTGAGCCACATGGTCCTTCCCGATGGACAGCTGGGCTGCTGCCCCCAGAGCTGGGAGTACTCTTAGTTACCAAACAGGAAGGCTGAGCACTCCGGGAGGGAAGGTACACACTGCAGCCATCTGATAGAGGAGGAGACCGAGGGGCAGAAAGTTGGGGTCCCCTAGATCCCATAGCTAGGTGATGGCTCCAGGACACAGGACAGGGAAGCCTGGTGCCTCCACCAGCAGCACCCAGTCAGCCACCTGCAGCTTCTATCGCCCTTGGCCTGGCTGATACCATGGACATACACCACAAGAAATGCAGAGGCCAAACACACGAGATGGGAAAGAAGCTCAGAGGCACCGGGGCAGCTTAGAGAACAGAGGAAAATGTCAAATAACCCACACTGAATATCTGCAGAACAGTAAGAGGAAATGAGCAAAAACAGCCATTACAAAGCAAATATTCAGAGAACAAGACAGATTTGGGAAATTAAAAAATATAGAGGCTCAGCGCCTATACTCAGTGGTTAGGGTGCTGGCCACATACCCCAAGGCTGGTGGGTTTAGCCCAGGCCTGCTAAACAACAATGACAACTGCAACAAAAAAATAGTCAGGCGTTGTGGTGGGTGCCTGTAGTCCCAGCTATTTGGGAGGCTGAGGCAAGAGAATTGCTTAAACCCAAGAGTTGGAGGCTACTGTGAGATATGACAGCACGGCACTCTACCCAGAGTGACCTATTGAGACTCTGTCTCAAAAAATATATATATAGATAGATGGGTCAACAAAACTTAAATGGAAGGCTTGGAAGATAAAGCAGAGATATAATTCCAGAAAGGAGTGACAGGAAATAAGAACAAGGAAAAATCCAAGGGCACAGCTGGTGGCATTTCAATCAAAAGGACCCTTACTCTAGAATTCTATAACCAGCCAATGCATCCACCAAATAGAGCAAAATAAAGACATTTCAGACACAACAGGTCTCAAAAATTAGACATGCCCCACCAGGCTGAGGCGTCATCCAAGGGCAAGACGTGGGATTCAGGAGAGAGCAAGGCGCCAGGTGCAGAGAGTGATTCCCAGACGCCCATCACAATGTGGAGGGGAGGAGCCCCAGAATTTTGGAAAAAATTAAGAAAGGAACATGGAAAGCCAGTCAGTGTGGTGTGGTGAAGGCAGCTTGGTGTCAATTACAGGGAAGATCAAGTGCTGTGTGAGGCAGCGAGTGTCCCCACTGTGCACAGCTCACACAGAGCAATTCTCAAAGAGACACAACAGAAGCTTTGGGTGCTCGCTTAAAACGGTGACACCCTGCATTCAGAGGGTGGGGGTCAGCAGCAAGAGGGCTGCAGCCTCGCCTTCCACAATGGGAGGGTGTTATGGCTGCGGTCAGCCAGATGCTCACCCAGACCTGTCTCCATCCCGGGTCCTGGCTGGGGATGGACGGCCCCTCCCACTCCATTCATTTGCATGGAGGGGAGCTTGGTTGCTCCAGCCAGGAGATGTGCTCCCTGGATTATTTTCCTGGATTAACCTTCCAGGTGCCCTCTGAGACGGGTAAACTTATGATCCCACAGTACAGGGGAGCAGCCTGAAGCATGAAGCTTAAGCAACGTGCCAGCGTCACTCAGCTCTGGACAGTGTCCACAGCTGCCTTCCTCCTGGCCGACTCAGCAGCACTTGAGCAGACTGGGAAGTCTGTTCCCAACCACACAGGAGGAATAATTGCCCAGAAAGGTGCAACAGGTTGCCCTGGGCCACCGTGGCCTCTGACTCCAGGCCCAGTGCTCTCTCTGTAGGCCCAGGGCAGAGTCCAGAGGTGCTTACCATGTAATTACTCCCAGTGCCCCAGGGGGCTGGTTTTCTCATTCTTTCTAGCTTCACACATTTTGGGTAACCAAGAAAACGTGGCTGTCCTCCTTCTCCCCACCAGAATAGAGAAGTTACAGTTAGAAGTAGGCAGAGTCTGACTCCTGACATCCTACTATGGCCGCCTCAGCTTCAGTGGCACCAAGTACCCAGCTGGGCTGGGACCCCCACCTAGAAGACACAAAAAGTGTCCCACCAGGTTTGGAACCTGCCAGTTTAACAAGCTTGGAGTTTGTGACTCACACTTTTTATGAAGTAACTTTGAAAGCCCATGATCCCATGATTTGAAAAAAATTAAATCTTCTCAGCTATAAAAAGATTTTTGGCCATTCTACAGGTCTTAGTAAACAGTCTTGCTAATTTAGGCATAAATTAATTGCATGTGACTGGCAGAGACACAAGCTAATTCTCTGTGGGCCGTAACCCCGGGCTGAGTCAGAGCATTGACGCAGTCGGGCCGGGTGGGCGGGGCCACTCTGTAGCTGGGCTCCTAGTCCAGGCCCGCCTGCCCTGCCACCTGCACATGCCCAGTCTTGTCCTGCTTCTGGAAAAGGAAAAGATTGACTCAGTGTTGGACAGCCTGGGCTCACATACCCTCCATCTCCACCACTCCCAACACACCTCAGGCCGTGGCCCTGGCAGCTCCTTGGATCCTGCACCCAGAGGACTATGACAAGGACACAAGCCACACAAGGCTGCATGAGGGCCACAGGGAGGACCTGGCATGGTGCACGGTGCCGGGTGGGGCGAGGGGGGTCCCTGTTGGGTTTCTGTGTCCTTCTCCTTTTCCTCAGCCAATAGGTGAGTGAAGAGGCATCTGGACATGGTCTTCCAAACTGACCACACCATCCTCACCCCTGGCTGCTGCAGTGCCACATAAGAGAATGACAGGCCTCAGCATGTGGCTCCTACTCCAGATCCCGGGGGCTCTGCACCCAGCACGCCTCGTGCCCACAGATCCACAGCCAGTGTGGCAGGTATGAACACAGGACATGGATGGGTGGCTGGTCTTGCTGGACAGAGCTGGACTGAGATGCTCTCACCCTGGCAGGGCTCCAAGGACAAAGAACCTAGAAGCCCAGCTGGGCTACTCCAGGAAACCATCGCTTCACGCATCCCTAAGGCCGCTCCCAGCCACACCGGGGCAGACTGTGGAGGCTCACTCGTCTGCTCTCCCCTGGTCTGAGTTTGTGTTCAGGAGACCCTCTCAGTCACCTCTGTCACATCTGAGTTCTCCATTCCTGCCAATGCACAGTTTAAACCATCACAACAAAGTTACTTCTTGTAATTTCATCCACTGAAATTAGTTGCCACAGCCACAGCGCAAACACAGAGGGCAGCCTCTGCCCTGCTGGCCTGGAGCATTTAGGGGATGGGAGCCCAGGCCTGGCCCAGGGCCCTCGTGGCCTGCTTCATTAAGCTGTCTGTCATGAGATGTGCCTTCTCTGGGCCACCATTCTGAGATTTACCCCAGGCAAATGTATTCATCTTTTCATCACATATTACCTTCCAAAAACAATGATACTCATTCAAGTAGCTTACACATGTTGGTGGGTGTCTCCTCACACCGGATGCTGAAGGGTTGCAGGGATGTGGTCCCTGCCTTCTGGTTGCTGACAGGCAGGCAGGGAGGACAGGCATGGACTGGACACATAGTCACATTGCCATGCAGGTCATCAGGAGGGGCAAACGGAGGGCACTGGTCCCCACTGGGGCACCCATCAGGGAAAGGGGTGTAAGGTGGTGACTTCAGGGTGACCAGGGGTCAGTCAGGGCAGGTGGGGAAGGGAAATGCATCAGCTGGTGGACAGAGAGCAGCTGGGAGCTGGAAGACCAGACAGTGACACCACTGCAACCAGTCAGAGGCAGGCAGGGCTGGGGCACTGCACAGGGTCTGGCTGCAGCCCAGCACAGCAGGAAGCCTGATCCTCTCACCACCCTTCGCCTTGCTGGAGCCTTAGCTCTGTCTGCTGACTGGCCAGGAGGGCGGCCTTCCTTACCTGGGCTCCACGGAGCACTAGCCACGAACTGCTTCTTGACAAACATGTCCACAGCAAAATTATTTCATGAAACCCACAAGCTAACCTCTTGTCTGGGAATAGTAGCCTCTCAAAGGCACTGATAAGTCCTGCAGTAAAGAATTGCATCCTATGCCTTTCTGATCTGAGCCATCTCATGATCATACTCCTGCTCCTTGGAGCCATCCCTGGCCCAGCCACTCTGAGCAGAGGAGGTAGAAATGCAGGGGCCAGGATCCCTGGTTACATGGCCCTCCAGACTTGCCTTGCATGCCCAAGCCTGGGGTTGGGGTTTCTGCTTCCCCTAGGTCCCAGTACTGAGCGATTACCGTGTATAGCACCATGAGGGCAGGACAAGGTGCAGACGGAGGTGAGTGAGTATGCAGGTGCCCGGGACGCTCAGAGAGCCCTAGGTGGTGCCTGGTGGACAGGGACTTGGGGTGTGTGGGGCTGAGGCAGGTGTGTGGGCTTAGGCCAGTTTGGGATTCCTGGCTTGATGGGACCAGCCCCAGGGCAGCCTCCTGGAGCAGCAGAGATGGAGTCTGGGTCTTCTGGCCCCTCCAGGTCTCGGTTCTCTCTCCGTAAGTCAAGAGCATGGGACCAGATGGTCTGAGTGTTCATACTTCAAGCACAAATGACCTCACTGCTGATCCAGGCTGGCTCTCCCCTGCACTTGTGGGTCTTCTCAGAAACTACCACACACCAGGTGCATGATCAGGAGTGGGCAACAAAGGAACTTGGATGTCAAGCTGCCCAGCATCCCAGTCTTGACAAGTCCTGGCTCCTTCCTGAACCACTCAGACCTTGGGAGGAGGCCTCATGTCTCTGGATCATTCCAGATGGGCCAGAACCTTCCTGCAGCCCTCGCTGAAGGATCTTGAGCCATTTCCAGATGGCTGGTCCTTCTCACCACACTGGGCCTGGGGTGCAGAGCCCAGACTTTGCTCCTCCAAACCCTCAGGGCTGGGTGTCCAGCTGAGAGCTTGGGAGTCTTTGAAGTGGCAACCCCTACCCACCCACCCTCCACCCCTCTATCCCCCACCCCCAGACCCCGACCAGCACAGACTCTGTACAGTCTGAAGCTATTAAGGATTTAGCATAACACAGCCAAGATGCAGCCCCCAGGGGCTAGCAAGGAAGTAGCATCTTAAATACAAGCCTCATACATCTCTCCTCCTGACAGCAAGGCAGGCGCAGGGCAGGGCAGTATGATTCACAAGATCGATCCCTCCTAAATGGATGGGTCCTGACTACCCCATAAACGATGTCAGAGGCTGAGCAACAAACCTAAACTCCCAACATTGTCTTGAAAGGGTTTTTCCAGATTGTGGCAAATGGAAGGCAGGAAAAAGCAGCTGAAGTGATCACGGCTTCCTGAGCACCACACGGGCAGGCCTGGCACCCACACACAGCCTCATCCTCATGGGCCCAGTTGCCAGCCCATCTGAGCTGCTCCCCAGAACCTGACTTCCTGCTCTCTGTACTGCTCCCCAGAATCTGCTTACCCTGCTCCCCAGAACCTGCCTTCCTGCTCTCTGTACTGCTCCCCAGAATCTGCTTACCTTGCTCCCCAGAATCTGCCTACTCTGCTCCCCAGAACCTGCCTGTACTGCTCCCCATAATCTGCTGGCCCTGCTCCCCAGAACCTGCCTACCCTGCTCCCCAGAACCTCCCTGCACTGCTCCCCAGAACCTGCCTTCCTGCTTCCCAGAACCTGCCTACCTTGCTCCCCAGAATCTGCCTGCCCTGCTCCCCAGAACCTGCCTATACTGCTCCCCAGAACCTTCCTGCACTGCTCCCCAGAATCTACCTGCTCTGCTCAGAACCTGCCTGCTCTGATCCCCAGAACCTGCCTATACTGCTCCCCAGAACCTCCCTGCACTGCTCCCCAGAACCTGCCCGCCCAAGTCTGTGCTTTAGCAAAAGGTAGACTGGAACAGGAAGGGAGGATGTGTGAGATCACCCAGCCACAGGTGGATACCACAGGGGGACACGCCCAGGAGAAAACACCCAGTGGGACACTGCAGGGGGACATGTATAAGGGACATCTACAGGGGGACATGTGCAAGGGGACACCCACAGGGGGATATGATCAGAGGGACACACACAGGGGGACACCCACAAGGGGACAAGCACAGGGGGCACTCATGGGGACACCTGCAGTGACGGAGGGGCCCTGGGTGCAGCTGTGGCTTGTGTGAGCAGGCTCCGAGTTCACCTGGACCCCAGCTGTACACACAAATGGCAAACATCTTTAACTCCTGTGCACAGAGACACCGCTGTGAGCAGGGGCAGGCCTGTGTCCCCTCAGGGCCCTGGACTCTGCACACAACCTCTTCCCCCAGGACTGACATACGCACTCCGTCTCTCTTCCAAACTCCTGGGGAAAACCTGCACCAATAGCCAGCAGGGTCAGCTCCAAACCCCAATTGGCCCCTTCGATGTCTAATATTATGCGTCATTGTGACCAGGCCGTGCTGCCCAGTTGCTGGTCAAGCATCAGCCTAGCTGCTACTGTGATGGTCCTCAGCTGTGACCGGCATTCACTGTCCACTGATCTTACAGCAGGTCATGCTCCACCCTCCACCTCTGGGTGGGCCTCGCCTGTGGTGAGGTCTCAGAGGAGGAGAGATGGGTTACCCGGAGAGGCAGCCCTGCCCACAGCTATTTCCCCACCTGAAACACCAGCTCCCAAACTGCCCAGCAGGCTTCAGACTTGCCAGCCCTACAACTTTGTGCCCCTGTGTCTGTCTGTCCCTCAGGAGCTCTGGTGATACAGGCCCGGATGCAGGGTCTTGGTAGATTTATATCTGACATGGCACTACAAGCCTGGAGTCCCCACAGCCATGAAGAGGGTCTGTCTGGTCTGCACAGCCGCAGAGCAGGAGGGAAAGTGATGGTGTGTGGGTAAGGTAGGCGGCGGTCCCTCAGGGCCTCGGGAGGACAGTGGAGGCTTCGCTCTGCAACCTGGCTCAGTGCTGCACTCCCAAGTCTTCCTGGGCACATAGCTTATCCCCACACTTTGGTGCCCTCCCTGCTGGGGGACTGTCCTTCCACGTCAGACACTCACATAGCCACTGCCTGGATGTACCACCTTGGTGTGGCCATGGCTGCCTGCCAGCATGGTGGTGGGCCTAGGGATGAGTGGCCAGATCCCTTCCAAGGCAGGGCAGCTGTGCCCACGTCAGAGGAGGAGTAAACTGGGTGTGGCCATCTGGGCCCCTCAGGGGTGACCTCAGCTGCAGAGCACCCTGCCTCCCCCCAAGGCCACGTCCTACCTAGGCTGCCCAAATCCATTGCCCGACTAATGCAGGGCACAGAGGCCTGGCCGCCCTAGCCCAAGCCAGCACAGGCCCAGAGGCCACTCTGCCCCAGCCAGGCTTCTGTCCCTGCCCCTCCGTCCAGGGTGTGGTACTCCTCAGCCGACCTTGGCTCTGGCTCCTGGGAAGGTTACAAGTGACGCAGAAACACAAGCTCTTCACGCTCACCAGTTTGTGCACTGGAGACTTCAAACTGTCCCAGCAAGAAGGTGCAGCATGTCCCAGCCTCAATCTAACACAGACCCCAGCTGTCCCCCTCCAGGGCCAGAACAGATTCAGAATCCTCAACCTGGGCAGCCCCGTCCACCGCCTCTGCCATACACACTGTGGTCCCCTGTCCTGCCAGTGAGACCCTTCCCATGACTCCCAGCCCCTGGCTATGCCCCCATTCTCCCTTCAGAGATAGGGTGATAATGTCACTCATAGTGATTTTGGAAGAACCCAATGAGCTCAGACCCTGCACTTTCCCTTGGGTACAGCTCCTAGGTCACAGCTATGCGTGTCATTATTACAGACAGCAGGACCAGGGTACAGGCTAGAGGCCATCAGTGCCCGCTGAACTCAGAACCACGGTGGCCCCTCTGGCCTGGTGCCCTTTCTACCTCCATCACCAGCACATGATAATGAGTGCCCGGCACCTGCCAGGCATGGTGGCGCTTGCTCTGTGGCTCACATTCTAGTGGGAGGACAGACAATAGCTCCATGCACCTGTTACGTTGTGTCAGTCAAACTCGAGGAGGAGAGAAACAGAGGTGCTGGGGCGGGAGAGGCCTGGGGGCCCAGTGAGCACAGTGTGTCTGAACATGCACACACTCGGGCCCACAAGGCTCAGCAAAGGCCCACCATGAACCCCTGGAAACCAGTCACCTCCTAATCCAGCACAGGAGGGCAGGAAGGAGGAGGGAGAACAGGGCAGAAAGGAGCCGTCCCCACCAAGGCTCGAGCAGCGGAGGAAAGAGGTACAAAGGCACCCAGAAGGGCAGTCCCCAGGCCACTGCGCTCAGAACTCCCCGCTGACAGAGGAGGTCACAGCCCACAGCATTTGGGATTGGAGAATCTGGGTTGGAATCCTTCAAAGACCTGATTTTTGACATGGCTTCTGAACCTCCTCACCTCAGCTGCAAAACTGGATGACTTCTGCCCCATCCATCACACAGGTGGCTCCAAGAACTAATTGGACTGGCAGGTGTCCTGAACTCCAAAGCAGGAGGAGACCCCATGTGAAGATAACAGGGCTGGTGATCTGGCCCCACTTCCTGGGCAGCTGCCCTGTGTCCTCTCGGGCGGCCTCACAGGAAGCCCACACCTCCCTTTTCCCTCGACCTTCACACAAGCCTGCAGCCCTGGGGCATGGGCTGGGGAGCCAGCAGGGATGCTGTGCTCGGGGTTTCAAGTGCTTCCTCCAAACACACGAGGCCCTGGTGTTGTAAAAGGAGGTCCTACAAAAGCTCTGAGGTCCAGAAACGTTCACAGCAGGCTCCAGAAGCCATTGGTGGAAGCCTGAGGGACAGGTGGAAAGGGAGGAAGAGCGGAGGAGACCAGGTGAGGGTCACCCTGAGAGACTAGGGCGAGCCCCAGCCCCGGAAACATCTGGAATAGTCTGAAGGGCGTCACTGAGCTCAGGGCAGTGTTTCTGTGCACCAGATTTTGGGGTCCACCCTTCTGAGACTTGGCAGGTACCAATAGTTCTCCAGCAGCTTGCGGGGCGAGTATCCTGGCTGGACATCAGACCCAGGCTGCTTCTTAGCAGCAGCTGCCCCATACTGTAGGGACCGTGGTCATGGAGCCCCAGAAAAGAGTTAAAGCCCAACTAGAGGACTTCTTGGCCAGGGGACCAGGGACAAAGAGCAACTTCTCCGGCCCTCCACCTGCTCTTCTATAAGGTGAGGAGAGGCACCACCTCTTACAATCATCACAAGGATCAGATGAGACTCAGGGGTAAAACCCTGTGAACTGTGACAAGCAGGCATCATTCTTACGCTCTCCCCCAGGGCCCCAAAATTGCAATCTCAAGATCATGACATTCATCTATAAGGAAGGAGAGAAAGAAATGGGCTCTGCTTGATGCAAAGATGCCTCCGAAAGTTAGAGCCAGGAGGCCAGGCCTGCACCCCCAAGACTGAAGAGGAGCCCGTCCTGCCCTGTCCCTGGGTGAGTGGCCAGCCCGTGCCTAAGATGTGGGCACATGAATGGGTGGATGGATGGGTCTTGTTTTCCAGAAGGTGCTGGCCCAGCAGAAGCTGAGGGACCACCTGCCCCAGCCTGGCTCAGACAGGCGAAGTCGGTGTGCACTTCCGAGCCCTTTTCCTCCATCCTGGGGGGAATGCATCAGTGCATTAGAGAGGGAGGTGGGAGCCCAGCCACCTCTCCCCGCAGCCAACTCAGCACAGTCTACAAAACACACGTGGGGTCTGGAGGCAGCTGGGATAGAGAGGTCAGAGCCACAGCCCCCGATACGCAGGAAGCCAGGAGATCTCATGCCCACGGACACACCGTCCACCCGTTTCCTTATGTGTCAGGCAGTGACCCTTCAGTGCACTCCGTGTCCAGTGAGAGTGACTGTGGACTCCTCAGCGAGGAGCCCCACTGGGGTCGCAGTGGGGTCTGAGACATAAACCCAAGTATCACTGATAATTGCTGCAAAAAAGGCAACGATATTAAACCTAATCATAAATATCCCAACTTTGAGCAGTGCTACTTTATTCAACAAATATTTCTGAACATCAACTATGTGTCACGTTTACATCCAATGAGCAAATAATCAAGGAAATGTGGGACAGAGAGCTCCACGCGTGACAGTGAGAGGCAGGACGGTCACCAGCCACCTCTGAGCAAGGGCAGTCGGTCGCCTTGGCTTTGCAATGTGTTATCTGTGGCCACTTCCTGGTGACAAGGGGACTGTTGACAGCTGTCTGGCAAAGCCACTTCTAGGTTAAGACGGGGCAGAGTCACTCAGCTCTTAAGGTCAAACTACACTTCAGTCTACATAGAGGCCTGTCACTAATTTTGTTATTTATTTCCTTTCATAAAGTCAAGGAAAACCAAAAACCTCCTCCAGCCATCTCAGTCCATTCAGGCTGACGCAGCAAAGTGTCAGACTAGATGTCTGAAGTTCACGATCAAGGCACTGGCAAACTTGGTGCCTGGTGGGGCCTTCCTTGTTCACAGACAGCATCTTCTCCGGGAGTCCTCACATGGTGTCAGGGCCCAGGGAGTTCTCTGGGGTCCCACAGCCTAACATCCTCCCAAAGGCCCTGCCTCCCAAGAACACACCAGCAATCAAGTTTCCACAGGTGAGTTTTGGGGACACACACCTTCAGTCCACAGCAGTCCTACGTGATTCCTGTCAATGTCTCCACGACGTGGTCTGTGATCAAATGGCCATTCCTGCAACCTTCAAGTAAAAGGACACCCCGAGTCCCCACTGCACAGTTGTCTACTTTGGGTACTCGGGAGGAAAGAAAATACTCTGGGTCCCCCGCACAGCCTGGAGCTGAGGACTGAGGGGGCTGCCTCCGCGGTTCCGTGACCGTCTGGGTAAACACGACGTCTGGAAAGTTGCAGGTAGGACTTCTGCTTCCAGCCGAGACCCAGTGAGACAGAGTAGGTGTCCCCTCCAGACAGACCAAAGAACAACAGTTTCCAAGACACTAGACTTGGTGTAGCAGGAGACAGTGGTCCTGAGGTGGGAGCAAATGAAGAGAGACCCAGGCAGCCCCCAGGCCACAGGGCAGGGGGGACAGGCAGAGCCCCGAGAACCCGTGTAAACCGCAGTGTCTGAGCTGAAAGACGCCCCCAATGTGATTAACAGCAGGTGATGTTGCCAAGGAAGAGAGCAGGGGGCTCGACACAGCAAGGGGAACTTTCCAAAATGACACGCAGAGGAAGAAACTGGGAAAAGACAGAATATCAGTGGGCTGTGGGATATCATCCACCCTACAGGTGGGACAGACCCTGGGACAGCCTCATCCTCTGTACCACCCACCTGTGAAGATGGGCCCAGGCCCAGGACGCAAAGGAGAAAGGGAGGCTGGAGACCCCCATGTGCGCCGCCCACGATAGAAGGTAGTGGCCTGCCTCGCCCACCACTCTCACTGTTTGTGTGAATGCAGCCGTGTGTGCACACATGAGCACACATCATGCATACACACGCCTATGTGCCCATGTATACCCACACATGTCTGTGCACTGGAGGCACCAGGCAGGACACACATATGTGCTTGTACTCATGTGGAAGCCTCCCACACGAGTGGACCAAGAATGAGACAGACCAAAGGGTGGCACTTGGTTGGCCAAGTTGACAAATACAGACTAGGTTTGGGCACCTGCTCATGGTGTCGCCATAGAGGTTCCCAGGGTGAAGAGAGAGGCCTGAGAGTGGGCTGGGCAGTGGGTAACTCAGGTAAGTCTGGAAACGTCCCCAAGGGAGCAGAAGGGAAGGAGCCAGCTGCCAGGCGGAGCTGGAGCCAGAGGAACCGTGCAGAGGGGGGCAGGTGCCCGGCCCTGCAGAACCATAGACAATGTCGGGGGTGAGAGGGGTCTGCTATTTCATTATAAAAAGCAAGGCACAATTTAACCAACAAACACATCCCCACAAAAAGAGGTGCCACAGAGAGGTTTCTTCCCTCACTGCTGAGGACCAGCTTCACACCATGCCCTGGGACAGAAAACAGAATGCATTTCAAATTTCATTTCAAGAAAACAAATAAAGAGAAAGAAATGAATTGCTAATTAAATCCACTGTAAATTTAGTATAGGATTAAAAGGAAACTTATGGAATCTGAAGTTGGCGTGCAGCAGTTCTTTTCCTGAAAAATGCTAATTTAGAAGAGATGGACTTATTTAGCCAAAATTTGATATTGCTATTTTGAATAACGTGTGCTCAGGGGGATTCCGAATGAAGCCCGAAGTGAGGTGTATTTCTGGGGAACGTCTGCCTCTCCCCAAAGCAAGGGCA
The DNA here is from genome assembly GCA_963574575.1 of Galagoides demidoff. Taxonomy (NCBI): domain Eukaryota; kingdom Metazoa; phylum Chordata; class Mammalia; order Primates; family Galagidae; genus Galagoides; species Galagoides demidoff. Next base: position 18,769 of record CAUYQV010106156.1, read on the forward strand.
CCGGAAGGCACTGGGGTGGGACGGCACAGGAACCCTCCACCCTGAGCCATGTCCAGAAATAAATCCAGCAAATAAACGGTGGGCTTGGGCTCCGCGAGAGGGGCAAGTGGCAGACATGAGCCCCAGCGAGGTGCGGCCAGGTGCCAGGATGGTCCCCAGTAAGAGCGGGCCCAGGAGACAGGAAGGAGGGTGCAGCCTCAGACCACCGCAGCTTCCCCGCTGTGCCGCACCCTCCCTGAGGCTGCTGAGCTGAGCTGCTGTCACCCTGCCCCTGCAGCCCCCACCCCGGCCCTGGAGCCCAGCCCAGGCCCTCACCCTCCAGTTACTCCCCACCTCTGGCTCATCTGTCTCCTCCACAGCCTGCTGTGTCCCCGTGGGTGGGTGTGAGTGTGTGCACATATGCATGTGTGTCTGTGTACACATACATGTGAACATGTGCATATACTTGTGTTTTTAATCAAGTACTTGTTATCAGATATGTAAAAGTAAGGACCAAACCATATATGTTTTTATTTTTCTCAAAAACGTTTAAGCTTAGGACCAAGAGTGGTAGCTCACGCCTGTGACTCTAGCACTCTGGGAGGCCGGTGGGTGGATTGTTTCAGCTCAGGAGTTCAAGATCAGCCTGAGCAAGAGTGAGACTCTGTCTTTAAAAAATAGCCAGGAATTGTGGTGGGCACCTGTAGTCTCAGCTACTCGGGAAGCTGAGGCAAAAGAATCGCTTGAGCCCAAGAGTTAGAGGTTGCTGTGAGCTGTGACACCACATCACTCTACCCAGGGTAACAAAGTGAAACAAACAAACAAAAAACTTTTAATCTAAAACTCAAAATTATTTATTAAAATTACTGGCTAAATACAAACTATAATAAATATTGAAATTTTAAATCAAAACTCTTTTAATAAAGCTGACTTTTTAATGTAATTTTTTGGAAATGACGCTGTTTTGCAAGAATCACTTCCTCTGAGTTCTCTGGGGAAGGCAGCTGCTTAATTCAGCTTGATACCAAGCCCTTGGGCCACCCCGTCCTCTGAGCCCTCTGAAAGGATGTCATCAACGTCCTCAGACACCAAGCGGCACAGCCCAGCTCAGCCACCTTCGTCCTCCAGGACATGGGGCAGGACACGTTGGGAGGCCTTCCTCCACGGCCAAGTGTGATTCCACATTGAGTGTTCTTAAAAAGTGCAGGGCCCAGGGCAGAGTCCCTGAGCCTGGATGGAGGGTGACAGACTATAGTCTTGTGGCGCCTGCATGTGTGGGAGGTGTATACACACGTGAGAGGGTGTGCCTGGCTGTGCATAAGGAGCACACAGGTGTGTATGTGGGGGTGCACGTGTGTGCACCTGGGTGTGTGTAAGGAGTACACATGGACATATATATGAGCACACGTATATCAGGACGCACGTGTGTGGGGCCATTTTGTCCAACTCCTCTCTACAAGTCAGACGTGCTGCTCAGGGCTTTCCTGCCCAGCACCTCCCTCAGGCACATCTGCCTCTCTGAGTCCTGACCCCCAGGCAGTGGCAGACCCGCCCCACCCTCCAGGGGCCTGCCGCCTGCCTGAGCCCCAGCTCACTCTTCTACTGAACCCGGAATTTCAGCCTCTGGGGGATCCTGTGTTTTCTGTTTGGCTTTGTTTTTCAGCTTTTGGTTTATTAATGTTCTTCATTTCCTCAAAAATTACAGCTGTTGCCACGTTGACGGAGTTAATTGTCACTATCCGCAGCTGGAGTAGCAATTTAGCACCTGCTCCAAAAGACGCCTGGCTTGAAGTTTGGAGAAAATGACCAGATTACCCAGTGCTCCCATGTCACGCGTGGCAAGTGGGAATTAGCGAGGCCAGGCTGGGGGCGGGGTCTGCCTGGGAGCCCACGCAGCAAGCTGCCCCTCCCTGTGGTCCAGCCACACACAGAGGACAAATCTGTGTCCAGCATGTCCACGTTGCGTTTGTGCAGGCTCTCACCAAAGAGCAGCTTGTGAGAGGGCCACGACGAGCCACCTGGCCACTGCGGTGGGGGCTTCGGAGCGGGGGCCTAGGAGCGAGCAGGAGCTTGAGCCACACCATGTCTCCCCAGCCGCTGCTCCACTGTGGGCAGGAGCTGTGTCCGCTGATTGCTCCTCCCGGCCCACCCAGCAGCCCTGCGGACTCATCAGCTCTCCTGCTCTGCGGCCTCCAAGCCCTCCCATCCTAAATGCTCAGAGTTAAGTAGAGCTGGGAACTCCACAGGAAAGTAACAAGATGGGAACGTTGCCAGGTACCAGAAGTCCCCTGATATCTTGGGGTGAGCAGGACGGAAGCTGCAGGGGCTCAGGCTGTGCTCTCTGGGCCTGCAGTTCCCACTGCAGCCCATGGTGGGGCCCAGGGTGTGTCAGGTGGGACTCAGATGCTGTGCCCCCCACCCCCGCTTCTCTTCCTGGGAGAGGCTCCCCTGCAGACAGCTGGTTTGAGAAGTGACCCAGGAAACAGGTGTAGGGGAGGGGGAGACCCAGCGTGACAGGTCCACAGAAATGAGGGGCACAGGAACTGATTCTGCTGCCCTCCAAGAGGCACACAGGGCGCCTCCAAACAGGTGTGTCCCTCTGTCCGGAGGCAGTGACCTTCCTACCTCAGCCAAGGGGCTATTGGCGTTGCCTTAACTCCCAAACTTCCCAGATGTGTGCATGGTGGCTCCATGGTGTCAGTCTGAGCTCACACAGAGGATCCACATAGCTGCTGCCAGAATGAAAGGCAGCCAAGGGTATAAGGGTGACACCACCACCCTCCCAAACAGCCTCCCTCAGATGCGGTGGGTCCCTCTGCCCCGCCTTTGCCCTGTCACCCTCCTACCAGCCTTCAGATTGCCCTGCATGGCTCTGCCAGGGGCTCCTGCCCTTCTGGGGCCTGCAGCTCAGGGGCCTGCGGGTGCTGCCTGGCATCCACCTGCACACACGGGACACACAGGGCCCAGCTGGATGCTGCACTGGGGCCCTGCAGAGGGCCCCCTACAGAGGGCCCCAGTGCAGCATCCTACCATCGTCATCCTACCATCATCCTCGGCATCCTACCATCGTCATCCTACCATCGTTCTTAGCATCCTACCGTCGTCATCCTACCGTCGTCATCCTACCGTCGTCATCCTACCATCATCCTCAGCATCCTACCATTGTTATCCTACCATCGTCCTCAGCATCCTACCATCATCCTCAACGTTCTACCATCGTCATCCTACCATCGTTCTTAGCATCCTACCATCATCATCCTACCATCTTCACTCTGAGAACAGGGGCAGAGACAGACCCCACAGTCACAGAGCCCACCTGGGGCAGTTTGGGTAGAATCGTCACTGGTGTCTCAGGGCTGTTGTGACAAACTGCCACACACTGGGTGCTGAGAGCAAGGGGCATTCATCCTGTCAGAGTTCCCAGTGCCAGAAGTCTGAGGTCAGCGGTCAGGCGCTGGTTTCCTCCAGAGGTTCTTGGGGGTTCTGTCCCTGTTGCTTCCCAGTCTCTGGGGCTGCCAGTGGTCTCCCACACTCCTCAGCTTACAGGGGTCACCTGTTGTTCAGCCATTCAGGTTAATAGCCCTTGCCCAGGGGCCTCTGCCTGGCTCTGGCCACCAATCCTGGGCAGCACATGACAGTCATTAGTAGCAGGGATGGGTCCTGAGCATGGGGCTGAGAGGGCACAGTGTCCTGGGATGGGGTCATCATCTGTAGAAAGGGGACCACAAAAATGCCTCTTTCATAGCCCTGTCCTGAGGATTAACCAAGACAGTGGAGGCTGACGTGGCTGTGGGTCATTTATAGGTGACAGTATTTGTTGAACTCAGCAGAGTCTGGATCCTACCATCCACTGCTTCTGAGGTGTCCTCAGAGGCCTGCCGGAAGCAGAAGAGATGGATGTCCTGTGCAGCTTGAGGCCCCAGGGTGGCAAGGCCCATCATCCCAGGGTCTCTAACACTGGGCAGGTCAGCTCTGCTTCCCTGGCACAGAAAAGCTGCCACCAAACCTTTGCTCCGTCCCTCCCTTTGAATCTCTCTGGTAGGGTCCAAGTTCCTTGTCCCAGCAGTGTCCCTCCCAGACAGGCCCCCCACTCCTGCTTCCTGTTTCCGGGCAGCCTGTCAGTGTGCTCAATGGCAGGGAACCTGCCACCTTCCCCCAAGACCTTCACGGGTCACTCTGCTCCCCTGGGCATCCAGGTCACACCAGCCTGTCTGCCTCCGCAAACAACCCCACAACTTTCCAAAGCCAGAGGGTAGCTGAGTGTCCCTGGCCCTCACCTCTCCTAGCTAGATGGCAGCAGCCCCACTGGGATATCCCTGCTGCCTGTAGGATGGAAGAACAGAGACCAAACCCTCAGCACCCTGGGCAGACAGCCCCTTCCTGGAGAAGAGGAAAGCAAAGGAGGAAAAGGAACTGTCTCTGGAACACACCTGTCCCCTCCAAGCACGTGGGACACAGTAACAGGCCCGCCCTGAGCCGAGGGGAGGCCAGTGCTTGGCTCAGAGCACGATGGGAACCTTTGAGACGTCCCTGGGCATGAGAAGGGCAGATCCAGCCCGACTGAGTGGTGCCTTTTGTCACTGCCTTCCTGCCATGGGAGACACAGCCTGACCTCCAGTGGTTCCAAAACACCACAGGTTCTCCACGGGGGATGGAGAGGCCACCGGCTGCACATCAGGGCTGGAAGCCACCCCCTTGCCAGCGGCTGCTGGGGCAGCGCAGGGGGCAGGTGGGGGGTGTCTTTGCAGATAGAGGAACAGAGCACAGGTGTCTCCTCCTACTCCCTGCCAAGCCCTCAGGGCAGTGTCCCCACAAGAAATGATGGGCAAAATATGGTTCATGAGCCCGGCCTGCCCAGGCCTACCCAGTGCCTCTGGAGAGCAAGACTCTAGTGCAGGTGACCTGTGAAGACAGAGCCCCCTTCCCATTTCTCACCTCAGTCTCTCTCTCTCCCTCTCTCCCCCTGCCTCTCTCTTACACACACACACCTGTCCTCTCAGACCACTAGGGGCTGGGCCCTGCCTTCGCTTCAGAGAAATAAGGACTTACTGTCAAATGCTGTGTCCAGACCCCGAGTTCCCAACACCAAAGCCCTCGATGACCTCATGGCCAGCTCCTGACAGCCCCAGAATGGACCACACTGGTCCCTTCCCAGCTCCTCACTGAGCTCACACAGTCAGCTCATCATTGCAGTGGGAGTGTTTACACCACAGGAATTGGTCAGAGGGAAAAGCCAGCTGTTCTTCTCCTGAGGGCCCCGTCAGACACTCGGCAGCATACTGCTGGCCTGGCCCTCCTGGGATGGTCCCTCAGCCTGGGGGCATCTGTGCCGGTGGCTCTGAATTAATAGATGTCACACCTGTTTGCTCCTTCACCTAAAGCTGTCCTGAGAAGCCTGATTAGAACCGGAGACTTCCAGGGGGAAAAGAACAAAAGGGGAGAACAAATTTTTTAAGGTAGAAAAAATCTAATTTTTCTGCAGAGTCAGCACGCTCTGTCCTAACAGTGACATTCTTCTGGCCTGAAACGCTGGGGTTCCGTGCCCCTTCCTCGCCCACGCAGAGCCTCCATACTGTTCCCTGTTTGTGGGAGTGTCTGGGGCTCCCTTATGTGGTAGCTTTTTGATAATAAAGTCTTCATTTCATAATATTAAACACAGAGGGCCATTTTAAAGGAATATCCCAGTTTATCAGCTCTTAGACTCATCCTCCTATTCTCTGTATATGTAAGGGTTAAATATTTAAAACGCAGCTCTGATGGTCCCCTCGAGTCTGGACATGTGTGGGGTGCAGTCAGGTGTGCTTCCTATGTGGAACATGTGGCAGCCAGCACGGCCCACGCCTGCCACACGCATTCACCTGTGCAAGCTGCTGAGAGCCTCTGCCCCCGGATCCTGATTCCAAGCAGTGACCCCTGGATGCCACATATCAGCACCTTGGAGAGACCGTCAGGAGACACTCATGAGTCAGATCTGAGGACTGAATCTGCCCAGGGGAAAGCGCGGTTGAATATTGGATTTTTCGAGTGAATCAGATCTGCTTTGTCCTCTGAGGACTGGCAGTCCTGCTCAGCAAGCAGCCTACACTTTGGAAACAGGAAATCCTCAAAACTTTAAGGCTATTGCATCTTAGGAGAGCCCTACAGGGACTGACCATCTCAGGAGACCAGCAGGCCCTCCCCAGCCACACCTGCACGTGGCTTTGGACCAACACAGACCCTACAAGTTGGCTGCCTCGCTAAGCCTCTTGGCCTTCCGCTCCTCGGTGGATCCTCACCTCCTCCAGGAGCTCAGATTTGGGTTCAAACCAACAAGGGCTAATCAGGGTTTGTGCTCACACAGTGCGGGCTCTGGGCACAGCTGCCAGGGAAGCCAGTGAGCTTCCTGCCCAAGAGAGTGTTCCCACGACAACAAGTGGACAGGGCTGCAGCCAGGGCAGTCCCAGGTGTCAATCAGCCTGTGACATCAGAGTGTCCTCTAGATGGGAAATGTAGCAGGGCTGGACCAGTGTGATGTGGGGGTGCAGGGCACAGCCAGCCCACAGGGAGAAGACAGAGGCAGCCGCTCCCACAGCTGGGGCACCGCCAGGACCTGAAGACCTCTCGCTCTCCACCATCCTCCTCTCTTTCTCTCTCTCTGGTAAAACACTAACCTCTCACCCCCACCTGAAGGAGCAACCTCAGGACCAGCACAGTCCCACGTCCAGGAGACATTGTCCCTACCGGGCTTTGGTCGCAGCTCACTAAAAGCGCCAAATGGAAAGAGAACCCAAGGCAGATTCCCCGTTCCATCTGCTTATTTGCTGCCTCCATACCAGCGTGAGGTCCCCCCATAGTTAGAGAGGACAGGGCACGCTGCCACACAGAGAGCCTCTGGGCTGTGCTGACGTGCAGACCCCACGTGGCCCCACCTCAGCCCTGCAAAGTTGGTATTAATAGAAGTTCCTTGTTAAAGAAGCTGAGTCACTTGCCCAAGGCCGCACAGCCTCCAGCAGCACCAAGGAGGGAACGGGTCCACGAAGTCGGGCGTGCAGCACCACGCACTGTCCCTCACATCAACCCAGAGCCATCCCGGGCACCTCTGGGCTGGGAGAAAAGTCAGACTCAGCACCTCCCAGGGAGTCCCAGTCCTCCCCTCGCCCGACCCTGGAGGGAATGGTCTCCATTCTATGTTCCAGAAGCTCCAGGGAAGTTAAGAGTCAGCGTTCCGGGCAGGGGTTTTCTGTGGGTGACGAAAGTGTTTTGGAGCGTGATAGAAGTGGAGGTTGCACAACATGAACGCGCTGAATGCTTTTGAAATAGATATTTTAAAATGGTTCATTTTTTGTTATGTGAATTTCACCTCAATTTAAAGGAGTGTCTAAAGGGGGCTTCAAGTCCAATGACAACGGGCCATCAGACAGCTCCACAGTGACCTCAGCGACATCCACACCACTAGCCCCCTCCGCAGCCTGTCTCCTACAGGGGAGCAAGGGGTGCAGGGTCCCTCGTGCCCCCCCACACACTGTCCAACAGAGTGACCCAGAGCACAGCCCAAGATACAGTGAAGAAGAGGACAGCAGGGACCCTGCCAAGCTGTCCCTTGGGTGTGACAAGACAAGTCACTTGCAAACAGTTCCTACAGCATGGGCCTTGGTTACTATTAAAGGCTGACACAGGACACGAGGGAGAGAATTAGCAGCGGAGGCGTCAGCGTCTCCCACACCTGCCCCAAACTCACCTCCGCCTCTCCCTCCCTCATCACCCTGACCACCCCACCTCCTGACTCCATCTGTCCTCAGGCATCGCCCCCAAAGGGAGCTCGAGATGAGTCTCTCAGATAGACACTTCAGATCTGGCATAGCCCAGACGGGGGCATCTTTTTTGTGACCTCATGGCCGGGGCACTCTGGGTCTGTCCTCAAAGCGAAAGCCCTGGCCCTGGGGAAGGGGGAGCTCGGAGCGTCCAGACAATGGAAGAGCAAAGATTAAATATGAAAATTCCTCTTGGTCCAGGATTCTGTGCTAAAGAAATGAGTCATTACAAACAGCAGAACCTTCAAGTTAGACAGATGGGGGGAAAGTCTCTGAAATGTGCTTTTCTGCCCAATTTAGAATAATTGCAATCCACTACATTAGGGCATCGGGTTTTCGGCATCTAGTGAAATGCTTAGGGTGAGAAGGGGGAGCATTTCTGGCAAATTAAGATAAAGCTGAAAAGGCCAGTTTACTGGCTGGTATCCAGAATTGTCTCCCTATATCTCCATGTGGCCATATCCAGAGCTCAACAGTCAAAAAAACCCACAACACTAACAAATAAAAGCCTGAAACCCCAAGGAGAGAAAGAGAAGCAGGAGGCCCCAGCCTGCTGGACTTCAGGATCAGGGCAGACCCCTCCCGTCAGCCTGGCCCCTACTCCACACAGAGTTCCCCTCGGAGATGGGGCTCTCCCGCCTCCCAGCCATGAGCAGGGTCCAGGACCCTCTTCCACCTCCAGATCTTGGACCCAAACCCATAAGGTGGTTCTGACTATTCCTGAGGCTTGTTTTGCCAGAAAAACAGAAGGAGAATTTTACGGCTAGAACAGAACTTAAGTGTCCCCAGCCTGACAACGTCGTGACCAACAGGAAAGCTGAGTCCTTTCCCCCGGCCCAAGGGCAGGAAACTCATCAGGTCACCCGAATAACCAAAGCAGATCTGCTCCGGCCCAAACCACGACTGTCCCAGTTATTTGTGCTGATTCCCATGAAATTCCAAATAATTAAATCAGAAATGGAGGCCTCCGTGGAACACCATGCCAGGCGCCATTCTTCTGAGCTCCAAGTCCATTTCCAACAACTCGAGACCCTTCAACTGAGGTGGCCAGGGAGCCTCCAGGGGCCCAGAGAAGTGGACTGGAGCCCATGTCAGCAGCTCACCCACCTGGAGAGTGAGGAGGCGAGAGGGCAACCACACACAGGCCTCATCCGACACCCCCTCCCAGAACCCCTAACCCCCACGCACGTCCCTGGGCACTGCGTGTCAAGCAGGGCCTGCCCCCACTCTCGCTCCCCTTCCTTCCTCCCACAGAAAGCTCTCCTGGGGTCCCGCCGCTGGGGTCCTGTCAGTGGGGTACCCCCCTCACATCCCTCAGCGCCCCTCCCTGAAGCCCACGCCCTCCTAGCAGGCGCAGGATCTGCAGGTGGGCGTGAGCACGTGCTCCCCCTTGTCCTTCTTTCATCCCTGCTCTTCCTCACTTTGCTGTCTCACCCAGGGTGTCCTCGGAACCCAGTGTGGGGCTGCACACAAGACGGGAGCGCTGTGCTAAATGATCATCACCTTAAGTGCATTTGTAATTAACATTCTGCTAGTTAGGCAGTCCATCACATTTCCATTTGCAGGGACCATCAGCAGGCAGATGACCCGGCACACTCCTCTGCTGGCTGCAGACCCCATGTGGGCTGGGCAGATCAGCTCCAGAGGGAGATCCTGGAGCCCTCAGTGCAGGAGGAGCTGGGTCTGGGGACATCGGGTGTGGACAGTCAGAGAAGTTGGGTCTGCGAACATCGGGTGTGGACAGTCAGAGAAGCTGTGTCTGGGGACATCAGGTGTGGATAGTCAGAGAGGCTGGGTCTGAGGACATCAGGTGTGGACAGTCAGAGGGGCTGGGTCTGGGGATATTGAGTGTGGATGGTCAGAGAGTTGGGTCTGGGGACACAGGGCATGGCCAGAGGGGCTGGGTCTGGCTGGGTTTCAGTCCCTTCTCTCTGAGAGCCACTGGGCTCCTGGCCCCTCTCTTGGCCTCACTTCCCTCTGTCACATGCCACACCAGCCGGTGCTCTGCCACCCTCAAAGGGCCTCACAGAGGACACTGGTGCCACAGCCACACCCTTGAGACTTGCATCACCATTGCTGAAACTTCACCATGGATTTGGGATGGGGGGGGCAAGTGCCAGACCAGGGCAGGAGTGCTAAGGACAGAAGCCAGGGGAAGGTACTGGGGGGGGGCGGGGGAGGTCCTGGGAAATAGGCAAGCCTCCAGGTCAGCAGCAGAGGAGCCATGGCCTGCAGGAAGAAAGCAGGGGGATGTGGCGACCAAGTCAAGGTCTTGTGTGCAGAGACTGTGAATGGGCAGTAGCCTTGTGAGTCCTATGGAAGATAGCCAGCAGCTCCTGGACCTCACACTCAGCAAAACTCAGGTTGGTCACTGGTTTCCAGAAGGAACTACCCCAGGGAGCAGCACCCGACTCTCACCCAGCTCTCTGGCCCCTCTGCCTACCCACTGGAGCCCCTGGGCCATGGGGGCTGCTACAGCAAACAGCCACACAGAACAGAGGACTGGGGGACACTTCCCCGCCTGTGACACTGGTGCCTGTGCACGCAGGGCTGGCTGCCTGGCAGCCCTTCAGAGGGGTCCTCATTGCCTCATTCTGTCCTTTGGCCCCATTTGGTGGAATTAGAACACCTGGCCTGAAGGGTATCTGCACAAACAATGCCCATGGCTGCCCTCAAGTATGTGCTCCCACCTCACATCAAAATGCAAGAGCCTGCCGAGTGCTGGAGAACAGCCAGTCTGCATCAGGGACACCTGGTCCTTCAGCTGTGGCATCCCAATCACCAGGATGACACTGGTTTCATGGACTGGCTTTCAGAAAGTCAGGACTGTCACTGATTGGCTGGCTTTCAGAAGGCCAGACAGTCACTGATTGGCTTCAGAAGAGTGGGACTGTCACTGATTAGCTGGCTTTCAGAAGAACAGAACTGTTACTGATTGACTGGCTTTCAGAAGAACAGAACCATCTCTGATTGGCTGATTTTCAGAAGGGCAGGACTGTCACTGATTGGCTGGCTTTCAGAAAAGTAGGATTATCTATTGGCTGATTTTTGATGGGGCTTCATTAATTGGCTGGCTTTCAGAAATGCAGTGCTATTGTTGGTTGGCTGGCTTTCAGAGGCTAGGACTGTCATTGACAGGTTTGCTTCCAGAAAAGAGGGGATTGTCACTGTTGGCTGGCTTTCAAAAGCTTGTGTCCTGGTGGAAAGCTGTCAATCAACTGGAATCAGTTTACGTACCTTCTGGTTGACTTTTTACTGTGCTCAAGACCCAGTAGCCTTTTCCCAGGACAGGTGCTTACATGCGTTTCCATAAGAATTCCGTAAGCTGAGTGCCTGGCTGGCCTGCACCTCTGCGAGCAATCTCAGACTGCAGTTCTAGCAGCTGATGTTGGCCAGCTCTGGCCCGGCCACGCACAAAGCAAGACCATAGCGTATTTTCCTTACTGCTGTGGTAGCTGCTCAGGGCTGACACTCATGGGCCCTGCAGAAAGGACAGCCTAGTTCAGCATCTCCTCCACTCAACCTCCCAGGGCTTCCTTTGTCAGTCTGTAAAGAGGGTGATAATGATCCTCTCTACTTAGACCGGAGAGGGTCCCCTGACAGCACAAGAGGGGCATGGTCAGTAAAGCCAGAGGGAGGCCTGTGTGGACACCAAGGCCCTGCCTGTGGATGGCACTAGCACAGAGAGAGCTGAAGGGTCCGTTCTGCCAGGGGTACGGCTGCACTCAGGGAATCCTACCCGATCCCACTAGTCACTAATCTGCATGCCAAGGACACGCTTTTATTTCCTTCTCTCTTTTTCTTCATGGGCAGCTCAGAAGTCACGGAGCACTGGAATCCTGAAGGCAACATGAAAGACGGACCCTCCCTCCAACAAAGATGTCCTGCGTCCTGCAGCCCCACAGCTGAAGTCAGTGTTTGTGTTGGAGAATAATTAAGGCTGATCACGTTTTGTACCTAACATGGAGTGACATCTTTTGAATCTCTGCATATTGCTGTTTTCACTAAGCCACATGTAATACTTCAGAGTGCCAAATGCTTTTTAAAAAATAGACCTGGCTCTGAAAGAGCGCTGCAGAATCACACTCATGGAATATGGCTTTTATGAAAACACAAAATGTTAACCACCGCCCCTCAAAAAAAAAAAAAAAGGAATTGAAAGAATTCTTTGGACAGAGATGTTTTGCACAGAGACGTTTGTTCTAGGCACATATTTCAAGGGTGAAAGAGCTTGGAGAGGAATCGTTCACATTTGTTCTAGTTCTTTAAAATCTCTAGCTCAGCTCCCAGCACAGAGAGAAATAGAGATTAAATCTAAATTTCTGTGAACTGGAAGTGTCACTTGACTGTTTTGTGTTGTCCAGATGTAGTCAGGATTCGTGACGCAGAGGTGGCATTGAGTCTCTGGGAAGGAGACGGCTCTGGGAAGACCCTCTCACCCTGCCAGCCCGTACAGCCTTCATGTTCCCACCGGCCATAGCATCCACCAACCTCTTGCCTCTTGTCCTCTGCTGTGCCAGCCCAGGCCTGAAGTGCAAGGGTGTGCAAGCCACGGTTTCCAGCCATGGTCAGCACCCCTGCTGCCCAGCCAGGAGCCAAAGTATTTGTCATCCATCTGCACACAGTCCTCGCTCCGTCCCTCTGAGACAGTCTCACCAACTGCACCCTGCCTGGAGCTAGCCCTGGAACTGCACGGAAAGAGCTCCTCAGGCAGGACTCCCACCGTCTTCCCACACAGTCGCTGCCCTCAGCCCTCACTGACCCTCTGGGCCCCCATCTCCTACGCACTGCACCACCTGCTCTGGGCTTCCGAGAACACTTGCTTGGTCAAGCATACCCTCTCTTTCCTGAAATCTCTAAGTTCTCTTCTTTTGGGAGATGTTCCTTTATCCTGTACGTGTACAATTCATTCTTTCCCATCTTAAAAAAAAATACTATAGAGATAGCAAAAGGTCAGTAGTCACCAGGGGTTTGGGGCAAGGGTGGAGCCCAGGGCATGGGTTGGAGAAACTCCTCCACACCACACTGTAGGGTGGGTGCACAACATCGTGCATTTGAGGACGGTAACTCACAGCCCGAACCCTAAACCAGACTCTGGATTTAGTTAATAATAACGTCCTGATGTTGGTCCATCAGTTGTGAAGAAGCTACCACAGTAACGCCAGATAATACCAAGGGGAACTGTGCGTGAGGGGGAACACGGGGCTTTCTGTACTTCTGCACAAAATGCTCTCAAAGAATATCTAATTAAAAAGCAAAAACCAAACATGACTTCCCTCTTGGTCACTTTCACATAACTGGCACAGTGAACACACGTGGCCAGCTCGCCTTCCCAGAGTCTGGAGGAAATACTCCTCCCCGCAGCAGCCCGCCCTGCCTGGGACGGCGGCCCACATCGCCTGCTCACGCGGGTTCTGCTGCAAGGTTCAAGTTCCTCTGCACAAACGAGAAGAGGCTGATGTGCAGCCAACTCTTCCCTGTAGGCAGCAGGGCTCCACATCAGAGGGACCGGTCTCAGAGGCGGGGGTCTCGGCTCCCCCAGAACAGACACCAGGGTGAGCCGTTTCCTCACACGAAGAGGTCAAGGGGGCAGGGTTTTGTGTTAAGAGGAGCTGTGGGGTGGAAGAGGCAAGCAGCAGAAAGGACCCAGCTGAGAGCAGGGAAGCCGGGTGGAGGTAAAGGCAGGACCTCGTGTTTCTGCCGTGTACAGTGTCCCCAGGCCGAGGGCACAGGTGCCGCTGAGCACGTGTCCCAGGCCATGCCAAGAAACAAACAACTTAAAAATCATGACTATTCCTCTGTATTAGCAATTCCCATTCAGAAAAATTAAAGCAAAAGTTCTATTGATGAAAAATACCAGACGTTTAAGAATGGATGTAGCAGGAAGCAGCTGGACCCTGGACGTGCCGGGGACCTGAGGGCTGTGGCTACAGCACCTTTGTGCAGCTGAGGCTCCTTCACTGCCCCTGTGAAGGCTCCAAGTCGAGAACCAAGGCTAATGTATACGTCTGGGGCCGTCCCAGTGCAAATCCCGTCACTTGACAAAGTAATTCGAAATTTTCTCTGAAAAGATTAAATGAGATTGGCCAAGAAAAAAAAAATCAGGCAGGAGGGATGAAGATCAGGGTAGTGAAAGGGAATAATTATGACAGACACTAACGTGAGGTGTCCAGTAAGGTCCTGCCAGAGCCAGTGAGGACAGTGGCTCCCTCTCATCCCCTCACAAACAACTTAAAAATCATGACTATTCCTCTGTATTAGCAATTAATACATGGGTGGCCTCCTCGTTCTGACCCCAGAAAGAGAAGGGGAGGCCAGAGGGAAGATCTTAGTGTCAGGAAGATCTTTGTGTAGGTTGAATTGCGGTTACCAAAATGATATGCCCAAGTCATAACCCCAGAAACTGTGAATGTGACTTATTTGCAAAACTAGTATTTACAGGTGTAATGAAGGATCCCAATCGGAAATCACCCGGGGTTGCCCAGGGAGCCCTAAATGCAAGGACAGGCATCTTAGTAAAAGACAGAAGGGCGGGCAGCCCAGGGGGGAGACCAGCACATGGAAACAGAGGCGGAGACGAGGGCGGTGTTGCCACAGCCCAGGAGGCCCGCGGCCACCGGGAGCTGGACCGAGGAAGGACCCTCCCTGGGAGCCTCTGGGGACCACAGTCCTGGGACACAGAGCTGTGAGACAGAAGATTTCTGTCACTTCAAGCGCCCAATTTGTGGTGATTTCTTAGGTCAAGAGCAGCTCAGCTGGCGTCCAGGGCAGGCAGATGCTCCAGGCAGCTCCGTGTGTCCCCTCCCCAGGTCTCTCTCCTGTCTCATACCCTGGCATTCCTTGGCGCCTCTGGTTCCCCTCTGTTCACTCACCAGTGTGGGCTTCTTGGAAGGCAGGAGGCACTGCCCAGCCCAGGAGCATTAGGCCTTCTCTGCCCTGCAAACACCCGCTGGACGGGCTGCTCTCAACTCAGGGCCAGCTGTGCCCCCACATCCCCCCCGGCCCATTTATCCCCTTAGGTTCCTCAGGAGGCATCACTCAAACACCCAAGCACAGCAGACAAACATAATCCCCAGAGACTGTCCGCCAAATCCTCAGCAGCCTCGCCTTGGCCTTTGAGGGGACTGCAGGGTCCTCCACTTGCTCTCGGCACCCACTTTGGGAAGTCCTCTGATGCCAGCTCTGGCTTCAGTGTTTTAATATCTCCCCTCCTAACTGCCTGTCACTCCTATGAAACGTGTAACAGATGTCACAAATGGGACAAGGAACTTGAGATCTCAGTCCAACCAGGTCCTGCAAGTGGGTCCTTCCACAGCTGAGATGGGAGATGAGACCCCAGCCCAGGTCCACGCCTCTATGGTACCTGTGAGGCCCCAGAACAAAAGACCCAGTGAGGCTGTGCCTAGATTTCTGGGCCACAGGAATAAGATGGTGAGTGAGAGTTCGTTCAAGCCTATAGGCCTGTGGACAGGACAGATAAGACAAACAGTAAAGAGCTCGTGTCCTGTCACACCCGGACCAGCACATGCTTCTAACCAGGACTGCTGTGCGCTGCCCCAGGGACACCTGTCACACACGGGCCAGCATGTGCTTCTAACCAGGACTGCTGTGCGCTGCCCTGGGGACACCTGCCCTCCAGAAGGGGACCCCATAAGACTCACTAGTGGGTGTCCTGGAAGCCTGTGAACCTCCAGGAGATAACTGGGACAGGTGGGGACACTCTCAGCACCTGCGGGAGTACTGGCATGGAGGGGTGAGGAGGTGAGTGCAGACACCAGGAGGCAACGGGTGACACTCTTGGACACATGGCTCTGAGGAAGGCTTTGGCTGAGGTTTCTTCCCCAGGAGCCTGGGGAGCAGAGAAGAGAGTCCCCGAGCTCAGGTCCCAACCATACTGACCATCAGCGGGGTCACTCCTCAGACAAACTCCAGGACACCTGCCCATCTTGGTATCTGCATCTTAAAAACTAAAAAAAAAAAAAAAAAAAAAAAGGAAAACAAAAACAAAAAAATCACACATTAATTTTGAAAGGAAATTATGGGGAATATGTAGGAAAAAAATTATAAAGTCCTGGTATAATGAAGACTTATGATAAATATTCAATATTAGCCCCTAATATTTTAGCCTTTGATCTTAAAATATCCTTCCTCATGTTTAAAAAGAAGTGCAGAGATGTCCTATGACTGACCCATCCCACCACTTTTCTATGGATATGAAACCAATCTCTGCTGAAAGAAGCTTAGGTGAGTGGATGAACTGATGGGTGACAGGACGGGGGCGTGGGTGGGCGGCTGTCATGTGCCCTTTTGCATGCTTTGTGCAGGGCCCCAGAAGTTCTGGAGACAGAAGGACCAGTGGGATGGTGGGGCCAACCTGCTGGAGTCTGCCTCGTGGAGGGTCAGCTCAGAGGAGCCTTGGAGGAGCATTTGAGGAGCACAGTTCCAAACGCAAGGACAGGCCCAGAGGGAGAGTGGACATTCTATGAACAGACTTGTGCCCTCAGGGACTTACTTCCAGCATCCTCTGGAGAAAGAGCCACAGTGACAGCCAGTAACCATGAAGGGGGCAATTTTACAGACACCTCCCAACGACTGCAAGTGCAGACGCACTGCCCAGGCTCAGCAGCTGGAAACCCTGCTCCTCCATCTCCTGGTCCCCCCAGCTGGGTGCCTATGGAGCCACAGAGACACCCTCAAGACCAAGACCTCAAGGGCCCAAGTATCACCCCTACCCAAACCCCTCCCTCAGGGAAGAGCCCCTGGCATGGCCTGGGATAGATTGCCAAGACCCATGGCAGAGAGAGACACTGCAGTCCAGCCGGAGGGTGAGGTCTGAGCACAGGGGACAGGTTTGGGACC
This sequence comes from Galagoides demidoff, assembly GCA_963574575.1. Lineage (NCBI taxonomy): Eukaryota > Metazoa > Chordata > Mammalia > Primates > Galagidae > Galagoides > Galagoides demidoff. Next base: position 35,397 of record CAUYQV010106156.1, read on the forward strand.
ACCCCAGAACCATGAGAGTGCTGCCATGTAGGTCACACCCCACCCTCCAGCTGCCTCCCCCTCCTCCACATCCCACCCTCAGTTTCCTGTCCTCCAAGGGCAAAATATGTGGGACCAGTGAGCAGGGACAGAGTGAGAGGGTTGAGACTGTCCAGGCTGGGGGTGGGCAGACCACATGTCCAGGACATGGAATGTCCCTGCAGCTCAGAGCAGACTAGCTACAGGTCTGTGTGCTTATTGGGGTAGGGGGAGGGATGAGAAATTTACACTTGTCTTTAAAAGATCTTAGGGTAAAAATACATAATCTTTTAATTAAAACTTTACTGAATTTTAACTTGAATTTCCCCATCTGCTTCCTTAATTATGCCTAACCCTAAACCTAGCTGTAAGCCATCTGTGTTCTTATCTCATTACACTGGGGTTATTTGCGTGTTTGTCCACGTCCTGCAGGAAACAGCGAGTTCCCCAGAGGGAAGGGCTGAGCCCGGAGCACCCTGGATCTACAGAGCCTAACAGTCCCCTGGTGCATGGGAGGGTCTCGGGAAGGGTCTGGGGTACAGGAGCTCTGCAGTGGGCGGCTGGCCAAGCAGATGGAGATGTCCATAGACGAGGGACAAACAGACAAGAGGAAAAGTGGGCAGCCTCCCCCGAGCTCCCAGTCAGGCAGCCTCCATGTCACCACCACTCTGCTGGGACTTTGGAAGTGAGCTGGGAGGAGGGAGAGCAGGGAGGGACTGGACCCTCCCACGCGTGCACCTGTGAGTTTTGCGTGCATCACTCAAACCCTGATGGCTGCTCCCAAGCTGTGGGATCTGCTCTGTTCATGGCCTTCAATAGAACTGAAGCCCAGGCCTATCCTCTGCGACCCTGAGGCTCCTTCTGCTCAAAGCTCGTCCTGGGCAGTTGTGAGGGCCCCTCCTGATCTTCCTTCAGTCGGGAAAGAACTGGTGCCTGTGCACACACAGGCGTGTATGTGGTGCACAAGCGTGTGCGCTGCGTGCCAGGCACGCGCCAACAGGAGCAGGTGGTCCCCTGAGGCTGCTGCTGTGAGCCCCGCCATGGATGACTGAATGGACAAAGAAACAGAGAAGCAAGCAGGCCAGGTATGCGCCACCACACAGGTCCCCAGCTGGCCGGAGCCCGTCTGGCCTCCCTGTGTCCCCTGCCTCGCTCAGCTTTCACAAGTTACGGCTGCGCCAGGGTGCACCAGCACGAGGGTGTGCGCACACCAGCTCCCCGCCTACTGCTGTGCCGCACTGCGTCCCTCTCTTGGCCTCCACTGGCCCCACCCACAGTGGTCAGGTCAACATCAAAGTCGTCACCAAGCCTTAGGCAGAGCATCTGGCATCCTGCATGCAACCCCTCAGGGGCCTCACCTCAGATTCTGCTCCTGGACCCTACCCCATACTGCTTCCATTCATGGCCCAGGCATGTGGGTCGCCATGGCTCTGGGGGCGAGGGGGCCAGACCCAGCTGGTCACAGGATCACAGGCCCCAGGCTTCCTCCCAAGCCCCTCCCAGGAGAGCACACATATTGCTGATTGGGAAAACTCACACCGGACTTTGGGGAGGGACAGAAATGACTGTTCTTAACTCACAACTTCCCGTGAATTCATGAAGAACAGCTTAACAGCAGAAGACCAAGCGAATCCCACACGGAGAGCCGGGCTTTAAAATCACCCACCGCAGTTTAACGTGTCCTTTCTGTGTCTGTTCCTGATGGCTGCTCCTTCCAGGGACTCGCTGGAGACAATGATCAGCGAGGTTCCAGACCAGAGTGCCCCAGACTCGGGGAGAAAAGCCTGAGGGAGGAGGCCAGAGTGGGCAGGGCCCAGCTGGGGGGACAGGCCGCCCCTGCGCCCGGGAGTCTCCAGCAGCAAGAGTGGGCTGCTGGACTCTGGGGTAGACCATGGAGGGAATTCCACCTGCCCTGAGGGGGTCTGCTCAGAGCCCATGAGGCTATAACCACCATCGGCCACTGGATCTGGGCCCTGTGCCTTCTCTGACCCACATGGCTCCTAGAAAAACAAAAGTAATTTCAGGCTTTGGCAGAAGAAAAGCTCCCTTATCCTGGAGGAAGAAAGGCTGCCGCCACGCAGAGTAGGAGGCTCGCTCACCTCCTCGCAGGAAGGTGTTTCCAAACATAGGTAATTATAAAAATCATTGCCCCCGTGAGCCAGCGTGGGAAACCATATGCCAGGTAAAACGTTCACAAATAATTACCTGGCACAAGTTCTCTGAAATAATATTCCTGTTCATTTTATACCTTTCTGCAGAAAATCAATCTTCTAGCATCCGCTCATTTGGAAAACAGGTTGGAAGCAACTCGCCCTTTCTCAGAGGAGTAAGGAGAGAGAGCCGCATGGTCCCCTGTCAGACTTCTAGGAGCCACCAGCCCCCGCGGTCGTGACCCTGTGGCAACTGGTCCCAGTGGGGACCACAGCTCAGTCTGTCAGCTTTCCCCTGATGTCACTGGTTACTCTGTGCATGACGCTTGCTTTGCATCACCGAGAATGTCACAGGTGAACAAACCTCTCTCCTGCCCCACCCACCACTTCTCTGCCCCCAGGTGGGGTGGGGACCCCCTCCAGGCCCCTGCCATGGGGCCAGGTCAGGCAGAGGTGGGTCAGCACCTTGTGGCCTTGACCACTGCACCCTCCCCTCCAGCCCCTGCCCAAATTTAGAAAGTGTGCTGTTCATCACTCTGCCAGTGGGAATACCCAATCATTCTGCAAGATCTTAACTCTCCACCTGGAGGTACGTCTTTCTAATGAAAAAAACCTCTTTAACCTTCCTTTTTACGGAAGTGAGTATAGGACTTTGGGGTGTCCCTGCTCCTCCTTGAGTGGGTGGCCCATCCTTCAGGGATATTGGCGAGTTCTCTGATGCACCTGCTCTTTACCAGCATGTGTTGTGTAGAGTTGGGGGCTTTACTTGGTGGCCCATAGGCGATCACCTCCTCAGAGCTGTGCCCTGCTCAGGAATGAGGGCACAGCCTCAGAGGGAAGGGAACCTTGGGGCAGCCGTGGGTGCCATCCGCGGCTTTTGCATTTGACTGGTGTCCTCAGTGGACACAGAGCCACCCTTCTTCACTGCTGCCCTTCTGCTGCCCTCCGTGTTTGCTCGTCCACCAGGTGCCTCCAGCCCTTGCTGACGTGCTCAGTCTTCTGTCCATGAGCATCTGGGGGTGTCCGCCTCTCAGGGGCAGGCTGGGCCGGGGGACCCTGCAGAAAATAGCTTGCTGTCTAGGCTCCTGGGAGATCCTCCCTGTGCCAAACCGTTTATAAGGCTGCATCAGCCACAGCAGCGCTGCTGACCCAGCACTGAGTGAGCCCTGCTTTCCGGCATTTCTTACGTTCCCAGTCCCAGAAACCCTTGACAGTGGCACCATGGCTCCTCTGCGTGGGGGCTGGGGAGGAGGGTCTCAGCCTCTGGCTTCTGTGCCTGTTTGAATCCTGCTCCTTCTTTTAAGTTAACCTTTGCTGCATTTTGCTCTGTGCCGGTTGTCTAAGCACGTTACTACTTTCACTCCTTGAAACGTTGGTGCAGTTGGTCCCGGCCGTCATGCCCTCCGAGGATGACAATGGTAATGGGCTCACTGATGTGGGCACTTTAAGGCCCCGATGCCCTACTGGTCAGCAGCCAGCAGAGGCTACTATGATTATTTCGAGACAAATGAGAATAAGTTCAAATATAAAAGTTCAAAAAAAAAAAGTTCCAAGTTGTTCAAATATACTAATTTTGTCCACCTTTTTAGGAAAAACATTTTCTTTGATCTAAAATTTTTTTTGGCTCATTACTACTTCCCTGGGCTTTATGAGTTATGATTCCCTGTTATGATTCAATTATTATTTATAGTAAACTGCTCGGTATCCTGCCGAACACACGCTGACAGCACAGTATGGGGTCAGGGCCAGCCGTCAAGGTCCGGCTGTCAGTCTAACGCATCAGAGGTCAAGGTCTCGGCACTGTTGTCATTCCACCACCCTAGAAGTCTGCGGGTTGACCAGCCAAGGTCCCACAGGAAGAGGCCCTCATATGGATTTCTCTGGATGAAGCAGCCGTAATCTGGCCTTGGTCTTTGGCCACCGGCCCCCAGGTCCCCAGAGAGCAGACCCTACCAAAGGTGACCACTGGATCAGAGCGCCTGTAACCTCTCCCGGAGCCAAGGGGCCCCTTCCACCTCAGAGAACTCGCCACCTGAGGAGTAGTCATCCGGCCCAGGGCACCTGCTTAACATCAACCCAGACATCGTGGGCCACGCAGGGCGGTGTTTTAAACCACCAATTTCTGTTTCAGAATGCAAGAATGCCCACCTTGCAGGCACACGACAGATCTCAAAGGATGCAGGAAGGGGCCACTCACTGCCTTTTGGCCTAGTTTCCTCTACGTAAGGTCATCCTGGTGTTGACGATAATGCCCAGCAAAGACCCCCACAGCTGACCCCCTCTCCCGAGATGTGGGTGGCAGGCCTGAACACCTGGGGGACTGGGGGCTGACGTGGCACGCAGACTTTCCCGCAGCACTCTGGCCAGTACTTCCACCACGGTCTACCTGACTGCAGTGTGCAGGAGCCTTAGGCCTGCTGAGAAGCACTCAGGCCGGCAAGCTGGCCGTGTGGATGGCTCTCACCTACTGTTTTCTACCGCAGAATGAACAGTATGTCTACTGACACAGAAACCGTCAGGCAAACAAACTAAAGTGTTCCAAATACTCACCATGGTTACGACTTGGCACAAATACAAAGTGTGTTTATCAATAGGATGAAGTTCAAATAATTACTGTAATGTGCATTTTACTCAGACAAATCCATTGAAGATACAAGATTTATAAGACAAGTCAGGAGAGGTCCTCTTCCCAGGAGCACAGTGAGCTAATCAATTCACAATGTATTTATAATTGGTTCCGAGCAGCTCACCCTCTGCAGCCCTCAGTGTCGTGTTCAGAAGTAAAAGATGCCCCCAAGTCACAGGGAAAGTTCCCACAGGAGACTGACTCACAGCACCACACAGGCCACACCGGGCGATGCTCCCAGGCCCTCCCGCCCTGGCCCAGCTTGGTCTCCACAAACTTCAGTGTGGGAATTTGGGGTAAAAACCCTTCTTTCTGACAACGACTCTGGCAATCTAACCTTGAACTCCTAAGGGGCCATCAAAATCCCTAAGTCACAATTTCAATTGCAGAACTGCTTTTAAAATGGCAGTTTTTAAAAAATACAATCATAGACCAAAATTCCACACCCCATTTGTAAAGGCATTTTACTCAGATTGCACTTTATTCACCCCAGACGACCCCAAAGATCTGCACCTAGTCACCCCTTTTTCCCTTCAACACACATGTGCTCAGTTTCGGGCCTGGAAAGCAAAGTGACCCCAAGCTGCCCCATCCTCTCCTGCTGGCCATGCGCTGCCCCCAAAGCTTCAAGGCTGGGGGGCAGCAGGAGGCCAGGCCAGCTGCAGGCCACCTCCTGGGTGTGTTTTTCCCAAGGTGACCACTCTAGCAACACCATTTCAGGAACTGGGCACACAATAGCTAAGAAGAAAAGCTGCCTTTCTGCAGTTAGGAAATATTCATACAGCCATGTCAATCAAAGGACCCCTGGAGGTCCTGTTCTGGGACATAATTGACCTCCCAGCAGGGAGACACAATGAGCACGTTGAAAAGGAAAGCTGGCCTGGCCTGTAGCAAAGCAGTCAGGAGAGCGTCCACCCAGGAGCAAAGCCCCTGGGAGAGAATTCAATCCTATTAGTCTGGCTAGTCCACACTCTCAGATAAGCAAGTGTGCTCTGCCACTCTCCACCCTAGCCTCCTGGAAGTGCCCACCTGATGTTCTCTTTGTCAACTGTCAGGAAGTGAAAGTCAAGAGAGCCTTGTCCTGTAAGTTAAAAATCAGCCTTTTAGACCAGCAGCAGTGGCTCACTCCTGCAATTCCAGCACTCTGGAAGGATGAGGCAGGTGGATCCCTTGAGCTCAGAGTTCAAGACCAGCCTGAGCAAGAGTGAGACCCTTGTCTCTACTAAAAATAGAAAAATTGGCCAGGCATTGTCATGGGTGCATGTAGTCCCAGTTACTTGAGAAACTGAGGCAGGAGGATTACTTGTGCCCAGGAGTTTGAGGTTGCTGTGACCTATGACACCATGGCACTGTACCCAGGGCAACAGAGTCCAGCTCTATCTAAAAAAAAAAAAAGAAAGAGCCCGTGGAGGGGTGAGTCCCTTGTGTACTCTGCTTGCAAGACCATTTGCTGAGAAGAGAAGGAAGCCCCTGACAGTTTGCATGAGGTAGCAGGTGACAGCACGGGGCTCACCCACCCTGTCCATTCTGCCCCAGCGTCTGTGACTTTATTATCCTGGAGCTGCCGTAACAAAGGACCACAACTGGGTGTCTCTGAAATCACAGAATTTCATTCTCTCCCAGAAACTGGAAACCCGGCTGCTGGTGCAGGGAATCACTGCCTTCAAGGGAGCTGGGAGTCTGGGGCCTCCTTCCTGCCTCTGTGGCAAAGGCTCTCCTAGACTTAGGCTGTACCCTCCAACTGTGCTTCCACCATCACACAGCCACCTCGCTGTCTCTGTGTGTCCCTCTGTCCCTCTCCTTGTGAGGACACTGGGCTCACATTAACACAGCATGACCTCATCTTAACTAAAGAGCTTCCTTCCAAATAAGCCACTCCCACAGGCTCTGGGGACTAGGCTCAAGCACACCTCTTTGGAAGACACAGTTCAACTCACAGCAATAGCCCACCCCATGCACAAAAACCACAGATGTCACAGGAGTGCAAAATGCTGGTGTGGGTGCTTATTCCCAGGCCACCAGCAGCAAGGGCGCCTAAAGCTGGCGGCATTTCCTACAATGTGAGAGAAAAGTAGAGATGGAACCAGCAGACGTGGAAGCCGGTAGGAAGTGCTCGGTCACCTCGATCACAAGACCAACCCCTAAGGACACAGGGAAGGAGGAGGAGGGGTCCTGCAGTCTGAGCTGAGTGTCAGGAGCACAGCCAGTGACAGAGATCCACTGGGGACAGCAGGGGATGCCCAGGTCTCCGCCCCTCCACCCACAGGGTGTGGCTCACCTCCAGAGGGCAAGGGCACCATCGGGACAGTCCTAATCTGCCGTCATTTTTCCAAGGGTGATAATGATGTTGTGGTTCTACTTTCTTGAAAGGGTGCTGATCACTTGGCAATGAGAACAGGAGCATCTGCAGATAAGTGATAGGAGGTTGGGATCGGTTTCCACACGACCCAGTGCTGGCTGTAAGTCAGCACGCGAGGTTCTCACAGCAAGGCTGCTGCGTGCCAACCACAGAGCACGTTTCAACACATTCTATAACAAAAGGTTCTTTAAAGGGGTCAGAATGTATGTTCACCTTTGTTCTAGAAGAAAAGAGTATGAAAGGACACTGTGGCCATTTCCAGAAGAATCCAGAGCCCTCTGCCATTTGCTGAATCTGCAGGAAGGAGGCCCAGCTGTGAGTTTGGTGACTCTGCAGCCCGGTGCCCAGGACGTGCTCTGGCCTCTGGCATGGGAACCCCAGGGCACTGGCCCACACGGCCTCTGCATGGGGACTCCAGGTGTCAAGCAGTGTTGTGGCCCTGGGGTCTCAGAACTCTGTGTCGAGAGCCACGGGGTGCTCAGCAAGGGCCGAAGAGCAGGGCCCTGAAAGACAAGACCCCACAGGACTCCTCATATTTACTGGCATGTGAGGAGCGGGCAGGGGCTGCCCTCAGGCCCTCCTCCCGTCTGAAATACAGCTGCCACCTCCCCCAGCTGCCTGCCCCCGACCCTCACCACAGACAGCCTCGAGTGCCAACAGGAACCCAAAGAACCGCCCAGTCACAGACAGAGACGTGGCCATGAGCAAGGGCTGCAGGTAACACATGCCGGACCAGGGACCTGAGAGAACAGAGGTGAAAACTCGGAGCTGGTGAGTGTGAGTCACCCACCTGCCCCGTGAGCCCTCCATGGAGAGAAGGGACAGGGTGACCACACTGTCCACAGCAAGGCAAGGTCCAGCTGTGCCGAGAGATGACTGCCAACCACTGCCCCCTGAAAGATGTCCCCAGGGAGGTCTGAGTGGCCCAAGGCTGCTCCCTAAGGTCCTCCCTGGACACAGGAAGGGGCAGTGGTCTCCTGTGGCCTGACCCACGGAGCAGCCCAGGTGAGGTGTCTGCTCCTTGTGAACCTGCTATTCTCTGGAGGCCTCTGAGCCTACTGGGGCTCTTCGATCTAAGCCAGGGATTCTCAAACTTTTTAAACAGGGGGCCAGTTCACTGTCCCTCAGACCGCTGGAGGGCCAGACAGCGGGCCCCGGGACAAGTCAGCTGCTAAGCAGGACAGGCAGCAGCAGCAAAAATACCCAGCAGACTGGATAAATGTCCTAGGTGGGCTGCATGTGGCCCGCGGTCCATAGTTTGAGGACGCCTGGTCTAAGCCCCCCTCCCTCCACACTCTTACATCCTCCCTCAAAGCCCTCCACAAACTGGCCCTCTGTCCCCCAGGGTCCAGGTGCTCACGGTTCCCTCCACCCAATGCAGTCACCAGGATCATTTTAGCTACGAGTGACAGAGGTCCGACTTAAAGCGGTGTGAGCCAGACAGGTAATTATTCACCTCTCTTGACTGAGAACAAGAGTCAAGATCTCACAGAACTGAAGAGAGAGCTGTAGGGCATGGGGTTCCAGAAACAGGAACTGGGCTCTAGCAGGGCAGCCTCTCCACCCCACACTTCCTCTTGCCTGGCTCCTGGTTAGACCCCAGTACCTTGTATGCACGTTGCTCCCTCTTCCCTCTTTACCCTCCAGGATTTCAGAGGTCTGTGTTTATGTCCCCTGTATTACAATTGTCACATTGCATCACAAGTGCTTCCCATGCAGCCACCTCCCCCAGGAACCCCCCCAGGGTGCGGACTGTGCCCTCTCCCTCCCCTCCCCCTCCCCTCCCCCTCCTCTGACATTCAGCACATCCAGCTGCACAGGAGGCCTTCAGCAGAAGTGACTAAGTTGGACTCGGGCTTTAGATCCTGGCGCTAGGTTCTTACCTCTTCTTCGGACCTGAAGACGTAAAGAGACCTTACGAATTTGGGGGCAGAGCCACACACGCGTGCAGGCCTCGGCAGCCGCCCGCCGGGCTCCAACCCTGCCCTGCTGCCCATCAGCTCCCTCGTGAGCTCACTTGACGTGTGTCACATGCACTCTTGATAATTACAGGCTGCCATGGGTTCGTCCCACCCGCACTCGGAAGGTCCAAAAGCAATTGTGGTGCTGCCTCGCTGTGCTCGGGAAGACAGGAGTAATCAGGGCTGATGACACGGCACTTGCTGTGTGATCGCCCGCCGCTGCGCTGTAATTACCATGTAATTAAGTGGTCACCAGCTACCCCGTAAACACAGCTTACGCTGGATGCGTCTGGAGCTTAAACAGCCCTACAAACTCATTTTCATTTCAATGTGTTGAACGGAAAACGGTTGGTTGGCAGAAACAGAGAATGCAAGGTTGGTAAAAATGCGAGGCCTTGGGAAAGAGAAGGACGCCATTTCACATCTCGGTGGCACCAGTGTGGGACAGAAGGAGAGGCGCAGGAAAGCCACAGGACCGTGCACAGTGGCCTCCGGCAGCAGGGAGCCCAGCACCATTTGCAGAAGCCCTACGGAAACTGTAAGGTGCCGGGGAGTGCACAAGACCACACCATCAGCTTAGCGGTCCCTTGGGACTCCGGCGTGGGAGCGAGCACCCCCCAAACCACCCATTGTGCTGTGAGGAGGACCCGCTCTCTCCCAGGGTAAAAACGTCTGGAGTCAGGCCGTTCAAAACTATTCTGCTGAAAACTCTCAGGGCTCTGGGATGACAGAGGAGGGGAGAAGCTTTTCCTGTGTCCCTAAACCCTGTTGAGTGCCTGGACAGCAGGTGCCCTAATGTGTTGGCTTAGCTGGGCAGGTAAAACATTATTTCTGGGGGTGTCTATGAGAGAGTTTCTGGGAGACCTGAGCATCCGGCCTGGTGGGCCGAGCAAAGAGGAAACACCCTTAGTGGAATGGGCTGACAAGGACAAAGGAGGCTGGACCTGCGTATGGGCCTGAGAGGGAACGTGCGCCTCCTCCCGGCTCAGATTCAGGTGCAGTTACACCACCACCTTCCCTCTGGGCCACTGGCCTGCAGACAGCAGGGGGTGGGGGCTGCATGGCCTCCACAGCTGTGTGAGCCCCCCACCCCCACCCCCCGTGGTATCTCCCTCCCCATTCACATATATCCTGCTGGCTGTTTCTCTGAGGAACCTGACCAGCAAAAGGATCAGCACCTGAGAGCAGGCTCCCCTGCTTGGCCACTCTGATGTGACTGGGCAGACCGCTGGCATTGACTAGCTCCCACCAAGCCCATCAGTAAGGGCGGCAGAGGCTCTTGGCTAGTCACCAGTCAGTCCTGGGATCTGGTGCCTGTTATCTGCCAGGAATTTTGAAGAAGCAGCATCAGATCATGGGGGGCAGGGTGGGGTAAAGCTGGAACAGGAGCTCGCCCTGGAAAACTGGCAGAAAAAGCTCAGGAGGGCATATACACAGGTGCCACACCACACATGCACACACGCAGCACATCACACGTGCACACGCATGCAGTATATCACACGTGCACACATGTGGACAACATCACACATGCACACGTATACACTATATCATACGACGCACACATGTGGACAACATCACCCATGCACACGTATGCACTATATCACACATGCACACGCATGCACTATATCACACGTGCACACAGGTGCGCTGCACCACACGGCATCTGAACTCACCCATACACACGCAGCCAGCCTGGTCTTCCCATGGCAGCGTGAGTGGACACTGAGCACACAAATCAGATAAAAGCCCCTCTGCTTTTACCCCACAAATGAATCTGCACAAACGCTCATGCCCAGGGAGCATTTCCGGGCCACCAGGTAGGGCCTGCATCTTCTCTCCAGTCTCATCTCCAGCACCACCTGGCTGCCCTGCTCTGATGCACCAGCCTCCTGACCAGGCCCAGGAAGCCTGTTTGGAACCTTTGTCCTCACATATGTGCAGGTCCCTCCCCCACTTCATGACGTCTGGCCCCACAGCCCCTTTCAGAGAGGCCCACCCTGATGTCAGCCCTCCACTCAGTCCCCAGGGCCTCCTGGGTCACCAGCCCCCTTTTGTGCAGCAGCCTGAGAAGGACCAGAGGCTGCAGGGAGGCTTCTGTTCACAATCCCAGAAGACCAGCCATGTTCAGCACTTCCCACCAGAGCGGCTGGTCCTCAGGGAGCCAGGGAGCTCCCCGTGGAGCCCCAGCTATTTCCCCTTTTGATGCTTGCTCATTTGCTTTAAGCTGAGTCCTGCTACACGTCTTGGGCACCCTGAGGTTCCCCAGTGCCCATCGCCCACACGATCAGCATTTGGCAACTGCCAGGGCCATTGCTCTGGGATCAGAGGTGAATGCCAGCTGGGACCACACAGTCAGGAAAAGCTGTGCCCAGTGTTGGCGTCCTGAAGTGGCAACCACATTGCCAACCCCTGCCCCCTGCCCACACCAGGCCCCTCCCCTCAGCCCACTGCCTGCAGCCCCCTGCCCACACCAGCCCCTGCCCACACTAGCACCTACCCCCATCCCACTGCCAATAGCATCCCCCTGCCCCCAGCCTCCTGCCCACACCAGCCTCCTCCCCTCAGCCCACTGCTCCCAGCCCCCTGGCCACACCAGCCCTGGTCCCCAGCCCACCTCTTGAATAGTTGCTCCCCTGATGGTGAGGACTCTACCTACATGGGGGCAATGAACCACCAGGCAGGAAGGGAGGCCCTAGAACATGTATTTAAAGGGCGGGCCCCCAGCCTGTCTGTGGTACAGCTATGCACACAAGCACAAAGCTTGAAAACTTTGGTGTGAATGCATCCCATGTGGCTCGTGGAGCACAGAGACATGAAATGGTCACCTGCCTTCCTGCCCATCCCTGAGCTGCTCACACCTGCCAAAGGGGCTGGGGGCTGGGGGAAGGCAGTGAGGTCAGCAGACAGGCCTAACAAGTGCCTCCCAGGGCCCTGACGGCTACATCCCAGATTACATCAGGTACCCACGAGGTCCCCAGATTAACATCAGGTGCCTGCCAAGAGCCTGTTGGGTGCTCTCTGGGTCACCATCAGTGGCCTGCCAGGGCCCTGGGCATACTCTGCCTGTTCCCTGAACCCCTGCCCGGCCACAGCACACAGGGGTACAGTTGGAGCCCTCTCCTGCAGCCGCAGCTCCTGACACCTGGGAGCACATCAGAAATATGGCGCTGAGCTCCCTGCCCCAGACCTGCAGACACTAAACCCACATTTCCTAAGTTCCCCAGGGATTCCAACAGAGCCTCAGCTGCCTCTCCTTGGTTTGGGAAGCAGGGTGTCTGCACGGAGGTCACAGATTCCCCTGGACGTGTGCAAAGCACCCAGCGCTGAGCCGCAGGAAGCTCAGCATTACTATTAGTTCTGGAATCTAAGTGACCCCATAGGCTACTTAAAAAGCATTTGTCATGTGGTACACCTGTAGTCCCAGGTACCTGGGAGGCTGAGACAGGTGGCTCAGCCTGACTGTGCTTGTGAACAGCCACTGCACACCAGCTTGGACAGCACAGTAAGACCCCATCTCTAAAGAAAGCATTTATTCTTTGGCTATAAGGAAAGGCAGGGCCCAGTAACTCATAGCGCTGCCACCCAAGAGGGCCCCAAAAACCTCACAGAGCACTCTGGGGAGAAAGGATGGGCTGCAGCCATGACCCCACCACTGCTGGCCCTCCGGGTGGGGGGCAGCACCACAATAAGCCTTGTCAGGGTTCATCAGCAAGTGACAGAGTGTCACAACAGAGGACAGTAGTCTTAGGATACCTAGCACTGAGGAGCCTCAGGGCTTCTGAGGCCTGCATGATGGACCTGTGAGGTCAGAGGGCAACACCTAGGGACAGGGAGAGCTTCCAGGGACCCCCACGCTGCCCTCTGCTCTCTCCATACACAAGTTCTGAGGCCTTGTTTGGCCCCCTGTACCCCAATGGCCATCCCTGTCCCATCGTCCTCTGCCAGAAGGGCAGGCACAGGTCTCTCCTTCTGACCTGGCTGTGCCCTCTGATCTCCTCTGCTCAACCCTCAGCTGGGACCTCCAAATAAGCCTCACCCCCAAGCTCACTGGACAGCCCCTTAGAGGAGCTGACAGTAACGTTAGTGACAAGGGCGCTCCCCCTCCACACTGTCTGAACTGCTAAGGAGTGTCCCACACCCCGCTCTTAGCTCCCTTGCACCCCCAGTGCCACGCCCTCCTGTGCCCTCACCATGGCCTCTGCCCTTATCCTGAGCACCCCACACTGCTGCCTTACCCAGCAGCTTGTGGGATGAGGCACTGACCCCACTTCTAGGCCCCTGGTTGAGTTCGAGGCCCAAGGGCTTGACCCTGAAGCCTGGGTCAAACACCTTTACCACTAGTGGGAGCCTGTGGCCAGCTCCTGCCCATCAGGTTCTGGGTCCATCTTTTATAGCTAAGGACACAAATGGGAACTGCGTCTCATACAGGTGGTCTCACTGCCCATGAGTCCCACTTCAAGCACGTCCTGGCTCCACCCTGGCCTCTGCCAAGTGGAACTGCCCAGGCACATTGCCCAGCAAGACGGACCAAGGGGTTGCCCGAGAGCAGGGGCATTGGCCGAAAGCCCCAGCCACTCAGTTCTCTCCAGCCTAGAGGTGAGGCCCAAAGGCTGAGCCCTTTCTTCCCTGAGTGGTGCTGTGCTACCCAGGAAATGAGGTGCCCCCCCCCCCGCCCCACAGAGGCCTCTGGGGCATCCACCCTACCCAGACCTCAGTGTCAGGACCTGCCTGGACCAACCCTGCCTCCCTCTGGACAGCCTCTGCCCCTACCCCCTGTACTGAAGCCTCCAGCTTCTCTGGGATCCATTTTTAGAGCACTTTTGAGACCACTCAGTGCAAACGCCTCATTTGCAAACACTGGAGCCCAGAGCCCTCTGAGAGCAGAGACCCTGGGACAGGCCCAGGAGGGTGCTGGCTGCTCCCCCACCCCCAGTGCCCAGCTGTCTCTTGCTACCTGCACTGGGAGGCCTCCGGTGCTCAGCAGCCTGGTACCCCCTGGAAATGTTGATGGCCAGAAGCCCCAGTCGAGGCCTATTTAGAAAGATGACCTATTTTTAGCTGAATATTCTGCTGGTTGCTAAGTATCTGTTTAAATACCTGAATTAGCACATCTGTCAACAGTACCTAGAGTGGGCACAGTGCCCTCACTCCCACAGAAGGTAATTTACACAAAACAGGCAGCAGAGTGAGCAGCTGGGGTGGCGCTGGAGACCCCATGGGCACCTCTGCTGTCGGCTCCTGGGGGCCGTGCCCATGGCAACCCCAGCAGGGCCAGGCCAGGGACACCCTGGCAGAGGCTGATCGGGGACGTGGGTGGCCACCCCTCCAGACTGGAAAAAAGTGGGCCAGAGAGAGAGCAGCAAGGGGACTTCAGGAAGTTACAGGCCCCTGGGGTGCCTGAAGGAGGAAAGAGAGCCAGCACCCACACTTCTGGACAGCCTGGCATTAGGTCACCAGCATGCGGAAGGCAGAGGTTAATTATGCCCCATGGTGCATCTCAGACCCAGACTGGCAGGAAGCACTGGCAACAGCAGGGAGCCACTTGTCCTGGAATCCTGGAGGGGCTGCAGAGGGGCCAGGGACAAGGACAGCCCTCAGGGTGTGCCCTGGCCATCCTGCCTCCCCTTTCCCCTCAGCAGCCGACTGCTAACCGTGATGGCCCCTCTGCAGTGACCATGGGATGCCCATTCCATAGGGGACAGCACCACATTCTGGCTTCCCACAGGATGGGCCTTTTCTCCTAAGAGTTTGTCCTGCTCTGGGACATGAACAGTTGGAGCTGATGTGGAAAACCTAAGCTCTGAGGCCAGCCACTTCCTCATCACATGACACTAAAAGGCACTCCCGTCGTGGTGCCTCAGTTTCCCCATGGGCCTGGTGAGTGCAGCAAAGGTGTCCTGCCCCCTCCCCTCCACGCCGTGTGGACCAGATGCACATGCAGTAGATCCCGGCAGTGGTGGGCCACGCTGGGGAGTGGAGATCTGCCCTCTGGGGGCCTTGAGAAGCCCAGCAACCTTCCTTACTTCAGTTTCCCTCAATGCATAATAAGGCTGGGGACAGCGCACGGTTCTAAGGGAAACCCCTGGGCCCTGGAGAGAGAGAAAGAGAGAGACACAGAGGGACAGAGGGTGAAGGGAAAGAAGAACCCCAAAGCGAAACATTCACACCAACCGAGGGCTCTAGTCCTGGAGTTCTCTGGGCTAGAACTAGGCAGGTGGCAGAGTGGCAGAGTGGCCTTGGCCACCCCAGCTGCTCCATGGGGGATCCATCAGGGTCTCATGGGCTGTCCCCTGGGGCCAGCTTCTATAGTTCCCGAGAACTGTCCACAAAGGTTCTGCCAGCTGCTCTTCATTCTCCCTGAGGAAAGAACGACAGACTGCCTCTGTCCCTGTTGCCATCACATCCCTCAGTCTCCTCCAGACCAGCCCCTGGGTGCTCTGGCCTCGGTTCCCCTTCCTGCAGGCACTGGCCAGGAGGGGATTTGGTGGTTCATGGCTGGGTATGGCTGTGGACGGACCATCCCGGATTGGAGAGGAGAGAAGGGAAGCAGCCAGCCCCAGCCCTCACCTGCACCTGTCCTCGTCTTCTCCATCTCCTACAAGGACAACTGAGATGCTGCTCAAGCCTCCTGCTGACCAAGTAAGGAAAAAAGCTGTAGAAGTCTGTGAAAGCAAGGGGTGGAAGAGTGGTCCTCTCTGGCTGCCCAGAAGGAGAGGAAGGTGACCAATCTGCCCTCACCAGCTGTCCATGCAGCACACAAGGTTCCCAGCAGCCATCTGGTCTGAGCCACATTGCTCCGGCCTCCATCAGCATGGTGGGGGGTCCACAGTGGGCTCTGTAAGGTCCTTCCACTACAACAAAGGTGACTGGGGACGCAAGCCTTGGGGGGCGCAGGAGTGACTGGCGTCTTTCGGTGAGTTTACCAGGAAACGGTATGATACTCCTATTATAAATGAGTCCCCAAAGGTGAAATTACTTGCTTTAAGTGACTGAACCATGACCTTCACTCAAACAATCAGAAGCCCAGGAAGAGGAAGTGCACGTTCCATCCTCTGGCTAACTTGGGGAGCACAGCTTTGCGATGTCTCAGTGTCTTCCCTTTGCCAGGATTAAAAGCAGCTGGTAACCCAGAGATGGGAAATGGGTTGGTGCTCCCAGCTGCTCCCACAGCTGTGGGGATAATAATCTTTTTGTGATTATCTCTAGCTAATGGGACAGGAGCGGTACTTGAGACCTACCCAGGCCCAGGCGAAGGCACATTCTGTCTTTTTAAAAATATCTACTGTTATTTCTGAAGCTGAGAAGTAATTTCCAAAATCATAAAGTCATTTACTTATTAATGCCAGTATCAATGACATCGATGGGAATAACCTTAGCCATAGACACTTTTAAGAATTCAAAGATAATAACAATTCCAGAGAAAAATCCACATACAACTTTGTCACCTAGAAAATAGAAATGACACGACACACAAGAATGATCACACACAAGCACACCTCGTCCTGAACTGATCACAAACAAGCACACCTCATCCTGAAGACCTGCACCCACTGAAGACGGCTCAGTTGCTGCTCTGACCTGGCACCCCAGGTTGAGGACTGAAGACCTGCACCCCACTGAAGACGGTCAGGTGCTGCTCTGACCCAGCACCCCAGGGTCAGGACTGAAGACCCGCACCCCACTGAAGACGGCCAGGTGCTACTCCGACCCCACACCCCAGGGTGAGGACTGAAGATCCGCACCCACTGAATACGGCCAGGTGCTGCTCCAACCCGGCACCCCAGGGTGAGGCCTGAAGACCCGCACCCCACTGAAGACAGCCAGGTGCTGCTCGGACCCAGAACCCCAGGGTGAGGCCTGAAGACCCGCACCCCACTGAAGACGGCCAGGTGCTGCTCTGACCTGGCACCCCAGGGTGAGGACTGAAGACCTGCACCCCACTGAACACGGCCAGGTGCTGCTCGGACCCAGCACCCCAGGGTGAGGCCTGAAGACCTGCACCCCACTGAAGACAGCCAGGTGCTGCTCTGACCCGGCACCCCAGGGTGAGGCCATCAGCAGCAGGGCCTGCCAGACACGTGGTCACCTTCTGAGGCCCCGGGGTTGGGGGGATGATTTAGGCAGCGCTGTCTCTTTTAGGATCTCCTCCCTGAAAGTTGCTTCCACACCCTGCACACATTCCGTGAAATGTCTGTAACGCTGGAAAATTATCACCTCATGGCTGTAGCTTAGGGTTTGTAGAAACCGCTGTATTAGTTTGCCAGAGGTTCCAAAACAAAACACTACCAGTGAGTTGGCTTAAGCAGCAAAAATTTATTTCTCTCACAATTCCACAATCCTGGAGGCTGGAAGTCTGTGACGGAGGTGTGGGCAGGGCCCGTTCCTTCCGAGCCCCCTCCTTGGCAGGTAGACAGCCGTCTCCTCCGTCTTCACATGGTCCCACCCTCATGACCTTGTTGTAACTGAGTTACCTCCTTAAAGGTGCCATCATCAAACACAGTCACCTTCCAAGCTGCAGGGAGCCAGAACTTCAACATGTGGGTTTCTGACCCAGTTCAGCCTGTCACATCCCAGACCAGGGTGCTGGTGGGTAATCAAGACACCAAACTTTGCCCATCAGTTAGGACACCTCTCTGTTGTCACAGTAACTATACCTTAACTGGTCACTTCCCTGGTGACCAGCAAGTGAGAGACATCTCTGCCAGCACCAGATTCTCTTCCTCCAGTGGCCGCACCCCTGGCACTGGCCACAGGACGGTCCTCCCTCCGTGGGGTGGTTGAGCAGGCCAGGCCATCATGCCCACTTCTTGTCTACTGTGCTTCCTTGGGGCGCTCTGTGGCACCTGACTAGACCTGTTGTAAGATGAACAGACATCACCTTCCCAAATTAGAACTCAAAGCAAAAGCTGATGAAGAAAAAAGAAATAATATTTCACCCATTTTTCTGTGGCATTATGCCACCTGTTTTTCCTACCCGTGGACTCTTGATGTCTCCTGTCGTCACTGACCAGTTTACTCTGAGCCTCCAGGGCAACAAGCAGGCACACAGAGTACACAGCCACGTGGTTGCTGAATTACCCCTCCTGGCCAGCAAGGCACAGACACCAGCTCACCCCCTGCTATTCCTGTGCTAGACAAGCCAGCCACGACCCCCAGCAGGGGGAGTTCTGGGTGGTCTCTGCTTCTTATCTTGCTGGTGCCCAATCTAAAGCTGAGATTGGCACACTTGGTGAGCCTAAGCAGGTGGGGGCAAGTGAGGGGGACAGACGACCCGTATCCGCATTTCCCACTCTAAGGTGGGAGATAGACAGGGCCCTCAGACCCAGAATGGGGTGTTCAGGTACAGGGAGGCCCAAAGAATGATCCACAGTCATTAGAAACCTATCCAGGGCTTGACCCAAATGTACATTTGTTTGACAAGCTGCCCCCGTGGTCTACCATCCAGCTTATTTAGAGCAGATTTGCTATAATGGGTCCATTAGTGTCCCTCAAAATGCATGGACACCTGGAGCCTCAGAAAGTGACTACTATGATTTGAATTTTTGTCTCTTCTGAATCTCACACCGAAATTCATGTTGAAAATTACTCCCCAACATGAGATGTAGGGCTTCTGAGAAGTGGTGGGTACTAAGGGCTCTGCCTCATTCAAGGAAAAATGGATTAATGGGTAAGCGGGTTGTCACTGGAGGGGGCTGGTGGCTTCATAGGAAGAGGGAAGAGACCTGAGCTAGCACACTCTGCTCCCCCCTCCTTTTGATGCCCCGCACCACCTTAGGACTCTGCAAAGGGTCCCTGCCAGCAAGAAGGTCCTCACCAGATGCAGCCCCTGGTCCTAGGACTTTTCTTGAACTATAGAAAATAAGTTCCTCTGCTTTATAAAGCACATGGTTTCAGGGATTCTGTTACAAAGCGACAGGAGGCAGACTAAGACAGGGACGCTTTGAAACAGGTCCTTGCAGATACAATCAAGGTGAGAATGTGTTGAGATCACCCGGGTCTAGAGCAGGCCCTAGATCTGATGACCATGTCCTTAGTGGGTTCAGGGCTGCTCTGTTGTCCGTGGAGAAGCACACACAGAGACACAGGGAAAGACCACTCACAGACAAAAGCAGAGATTATAGCAATAACCTCCAGAGATAACCTCCAAGGCAGTTGAGGACCACCAGCAGCCACCAGGAGCAAGAAGAGAGAAGCTGTGTCTCCAACATAGTTTAAACACCTCCCTGATGACTGAAGCTGGCTGTGGGCTGTCTGTCCAGGTCTGGAGCCTGTGTAACGGCCTCCTTTCTCCCTGCACCTTCTGCTTCCTGGCTGATGGAGACCTGGGTGTAGACAGCTTCATGCATTTTCCTTTATCTACTTCCATCCCTCACTGCTATTGCAGGAATTGGAATTCTGGAGGCAGCCCCAGGCCCTGTCATCCCCCAGGACACACATGGTCCCAGCTGGGCAGCGGTGGCCATCACCTGGACTCCTGATGGAGACAAACACATCAGAGCTGATGGAGCTTTAGGGACTCCACATTCTTCATATGAACAGGCTTCTTTGGTTTTTCCTGCTTCCCACTGTTAAATGCTTTCCTGCTGGTGGCAGCTGGGACTGGGAACCTGCCACTGTGTTTGCTCCTGCTGTACAGCTCTACAGGGAGAGACATGGGTCAGCAGGGGCTCTGGGGAGGGACGTGAGGAGGCACAAGGTCCTTGGGAAGGCCCTTAGTCCCTCTTTACTCATGGAATCTGTGGGGTGCCAGCGCTCCACTCCTTAGCTCTAGTTCATTGACCAGGAGGTGGTTTATTTGTTCTTTGTTTGATCATCTGATTAGAAACAGCCATGCCAGACCCCAAACATCTTACACCTGTGTTTGTTTTCTGAAAACCCACTGAAATAGCCAAATGAAAAGAAAATTGAATCTATAACATCACCTGGAAACAGAGAAGGGTTTTCCATGAGCCAGACATTGAGGAA
Source organism: Galagoides demidoff (assembly GCA_963574575.1). Taxonomy (NCBI): domain Eukaryota; kingdom Metazoa; phylum Chordata; class Mammalia; order Primates; family Galagidae; genus Galagoides; species Galagoides demidoff. Next base: position 55,476 of record CAUYQV010106156.1, read on the forward strand.
ACTCTGGACAATATTACACAGATGCACAGGTGAGCACAGGATGGTCAGGAACACTCTGGGAAGGACTCAAATGGCTTCTCCATAAAGGCCTGGAAAACCTTTGGTCCTAGAACAGGATGGCCTGGAGCCAGGCGGGCTGGGATGACCCGGGAGACCACGTGGAGAGACCTGAGTCATGCCAGGCACCAGGAGGTGGCCACCAATGCCTCCTGCTTCCCCAGGCAAAGACTCCTGCAGAGCAAAGGCATGGGAGGAGGGTCAGAGAGAGAAGGCTGCAAGAGCAACACAGAGGAAACAAGGGGCACCACAGCCATTTCTCTCTTCCATGACTCTGCCAATATGTCTCACATCAGACACAGATGGAACCAGCTGAGGAAGAGGTCTGGGGGAGCCACCACAGACATGGGTATCCACAAGAGACCTGTGTCCAGAGCAGCAGCTTACACATTGGCACCAGCATCCCTTTGGAAAGGGCCACAGAGTGAGTGAAGGGAGGTCTTTGCCACCAGGATGTTCCACCACACCACCACACCCCAGCTTACTAATGGCCTATTCCTGGCCATGCACACAGAGGGAAGACATCAGCAAGCCCACCCTCCCTGCCCCACTGCCCTGGGACACAACCTGGCCATGCAGCTCTCTGAGCCGTGGGGGAAAGGGGAGGGGCTTAACAAGGGAAACACACCATAGCCCACACTGGCTGCCATGTATACAAGCAAGTGGAAGGCAGTGGGCTGAAGAACTGCAACAGCAGGAACTCCACTGAGACAGAATGTGCACACAGGAAAGATGCTTGTAAGAAGCCAAAGTCATACTAAGCAAGAATGCACTAATCCTTCTGAGAGCATGGCAGCCAGATGCTACACAGGGCTCCCACCCTTCAACCATGAAGAAGACAGACCCAGATCAGGCATTGTTTGTGACACTCCTGGGCTCAAAGAAAACAAAGGAAGTCTCCAAGAAGCACACTTGCCAAAGGAAAAGCTGAGCAGAGACTTCAAGACATGCCCAGATAAGGAAAACAGACTGGTCAGCAGCAAAGTATGGGAGTTAAATCAAAGTATCAAAGTGAGGCCAAAGTAGTTCCAGCCAGTAGGACCCTTGGCTCATTGCAGAAGTCAACACAAATCCTCTCTAGAGGAAGACACCCTCACATTAGACTTCTAGATTTTTCTACCAATTACAATCAATCAAAAACATGAGCTCACATTTAAAGATCAACAAAGAAGAAGAAAATAGCCAATCAGAGATTAAGACTAGACAGCAAACAACAGATTAGACTTCCAACCACCACAGATATTGGGATTATCAAGCACAGAATCTATCAAATCAGTGTATGAAATATTTAAAGAAACACAACACAGAATCGTAAATGTGAACAAGCAACCTGAGACCACCAAAAATAACTAGGCAATGTGACAAAAAGCCAAGTAGGCCTTCAGAAATAAAACATACAATAGCCAAATTAAAAAAAAAAATCCAAGATGGATGGGTTTAGCAGCAGGTTTAAAAACAGAGTTGAAGAGAGAATCAATGAAGTGGAAGATAAGAAGAAAATATACCCAAAATGACATGTGAAGTACAGATAAAAACAAACGTATAAGATATGAAGAATTAGCATACATTAAGAGAACATTTAACATACGTTGAGCACCAGAAAAAGAAGAGAAAAAGAACAAAAGAGAAACAATGTTTGACAATGTAATGGCCAAGAATTTTCCATAACCAATAAAAAAAATCAATTTATAGACAATTCTTAATGTTTAGTAAACTCCAAGCCAGACAAATAAAAAGCAAATCACACGTACACATAGCAGGAAAAATACACTCAGTGAAAAAGTATAACCATACTGGCCCTTGCAGGATTTGCAGCCCAAATTCACATCACTGTGTGGTTCTTAAAACCAGTTTTGAATTTATTCTAAAGTGTTCCTTACTAGAAATTCCCCTAAGTACTGGACAGAAACAGACACACACTCTTTCTGGAGGAATATACTTTCACCTTGGGGCCCAAAGAATACACACATATTATTTTTTAAAAGTGCCTCCCATAAAAGCAAACCAAGGGCACAAGAAAACAAGCCACCACAAGGTGAGACAGCTAGAAATAAGAAACAGCAAAATCAGACCTGAAGCTTCAAACTTGTCATTTTGCAGTCACAGACTTAAAAACACACCTATGCACCATGTTTAAAGGAATAAAACACAAGCCTGAAAATATCTGTAGCACAGAGAACTATAATATGTGACTTACTGGATTTGAAAAAGACTCAGCGCTTACAAAAATACAAAATACAATAACATAGACCATCAAACTATAAGGAACAAAATTAAAAGGTTACTAGGTTTGGCTGAAGAGAGAATTAGTGGATCAGAAGAAAACTCACAAGAAACCATCAGAATGTACTACAGAGAAACAGGGAATGGCAGTCCACTGGAGTGGCTGACACATGGACAATGGAGTGAGGAGTTCCCCCACCTCTGAAGATAAAATTCTAACAGAAAGCAGAGCATGGAGAGAGATACCAAAAAACTGAAGGAATGATTCAACAGAGCTGAAAGCACCAATCTACATATTCAAAAAGTCCAATGAATGCCAATAAAAATATGTAAAAATCAATTATGAGTAGGCACACTGTTTTTAAAAATTTCATTTCACTAAACACAAGAGCAAAACCTAAAAAGTTGTAAGAGAGGGAATAAATGACCAGTCTCTTCCAGGGAATGTCAGTTAGCTAACCTCTTCACAGCAACAAAGGAAGCCAGATAACAATGGAATAAAATCTTCAATGCATCAAGGGGACAATGGCAGTCTAGAATTCTAGAATCAGAAAAGACATCCTTCAGGAATGAGGAAGACACAGACATTTTCAGATTAAGCCAACCAACAGACAAAATGCAACAAAGAATTTGCCACTGGCAGACATTTACTAAAGAAAAATGTTGGCTCGGCGCCTGTGGCTCAATCGGCTAAGGCGCCAGCCACGTACACCTAAGGTGGCGGGTTCGAATCCCCAGCCTGGGCCTGCCAAACAACAATGATGGCTGCAACCAAAAAATGGCTGGGCGTTGTGGCGGGCGCCTGTGGTCCCAGCTACTTGGGAGGTGGAGGCAGGAGACTCACCTGAGCCCAGGAGTTGGAGGTTGCTATGAGCTGTGATGCCATGGCACTCTACCCAGGGGGATAGCTTGAGGCTCCGTCTCAAAAAAAAAAAAAAACTATAAGGGGTATACTACATACTCACTAGAGTGGTGAAAATTAAAACAACTGACAATGCCACACATCAGTGAGGATGGACAGAACTCTCATACGTTGCTGGTAAAAATGTAAAACGGTGCAACTACTTTGGAAAATAGTTTGGCAGCTTCATAAAGTTAAATACATATGTACTTATCATATGACCCAGCAATTCCAGTCATTTCTAGATATTTACTCAAGAGACATAAAAGCATATGTCTACTCAGAGACTTGTGCCTGAATATTCATAAACTTTTATGGTAGGCTGAATAATCCCCCAGCCCCCTGCTGCAGAGATATTCACGTTCTAACCCCTAGAACCTAAGAATGTACGTTATGCATGTAAGACTTTGCCAATGTGATTAGTTTGAGGATCTTGTGATGGGGATAGTATGCTTGATTATCCAGGTGGGCCCTCAGTGCAACCATAAGTGTCCTTAGAAGAGGGGAATTACAGATAAAAGAGAAGGCTATGTGGTAGAAGCAGAGGGAAGCAGAGTCATAGAGAGAAGATGCTATACCCCTGGCTTTGAAGATGTCCATGAGCCAAGGGAAAGGATGGCAGAAAGGGCAAGGAAATGGATTCTTTCTGAGAGCCTTCTGAGCAAAGGCAGCCCTGCAGACACCTTGATTATGGCAACCAAGTGAGATTAGTTTTGGAGTTCTGACCTCCAGAACTAGAAGAGAATAAATGGGTATTGTTTTAAGCTGCCAACTTTGCAGTAATTTTTTACAGCTGCCATAGCAAACTAATACTTTATTTATAATAGCCAAAACTGGAAATAATCCATTAGCAGATGAAGGGAAAAACATATTGTGGTATATCCATATATGAATACGAGGCAGCAATAAAAAGAAACAAAGTACTAGATAGATACAATGTAAATGAATTCCACAAACATTATACTGCTTAAAAGAAGCCAAGCAACAATGAGTACATTCTGTATGACTGCATTTATACACAGTTTTAGAACATATAAATCTACTCTATAGTGTTAGAAAACAGATCAGTGATTGCCTTGGGGTCAGGGTGGGGATGAAAGATTAACTGAAAAGGGACATAAGGGAATTTGTATGGTTATAAAACGTTATGTAATCTTTATCCTGGTGGTGCATTTGACAAAATTTATTACCCATTTAAAATGTATACTTAAAACGTGTACATTTTATTATATGTAAATTATACCTCAATAAAGTTGATTTAAAAGATAATTTTAAACTACCCATGTTAAGGTCCTGCCTCAGTGCAATGGAATCGGAGTCTCTGGAAAGGTCCTGGCCAGTTGTTGCAGACAGCCAAGGTTGAGCACCACTGCTGTACTGTTTTCCATCTTGTGCAAACTGAAGAGCACAGAGGACATCTGTTTGTCTATGTAAGAGCCCATGTTTGCCCCTGCGACACAGTGTTGAAGCATCTAGGCCAGTGTCTCTGGGCAACCCATTGTGGTTTCTTTCTCTACTCTTGAAGGGTGATGAAGGATGAATTAGTTTCAGATAAAATCTGGTGACAAAGGGTGAGTCTGGCTTCCTTCACACTGCAGGAAGTGGGGAGGAATGCAAGAAGTGTGCTGAAGGAGGAAGGTAAGAGGCTCGATTAATACTTTTCTCCAGGGCCCTTAGATGTTAAACATGTCCTTTTACCATTAGTATGTCTGTCATAAGAGAATTGCCCCGACAGTCAGATTTCCTTTGGCAGTACACCTTACCTATCATTGTATTCCCTTTGCTCTAGGATAGGATTTCTTATGAATCAGCTTTGAGTCCAGCTGTTTGGCACATGTGAATAGGAGAATGATAATGCTTTGAGGAGGCACATTGGGTGATGTTATTGTCATAAATAAGAAGAGGAGAAGAAATAACCCACAATGCTGGTCTAGTTGAATGTCCCTGGTAGATAATGTTGGTTGAATGAATGGAAAAAGAATGGTTTCCGAAAGGTTGTCTCACTGTATTCTGCCCCCTTGAGAAAGGTTTAACTTTTCGGGGTAAAGAATAGATGAGTGATTTAATCTTCCCTGTCTTCTCCAGCCATCGTACCTTCCCTTCCCCACTGAACTCAGTATCTGTCATGACTGAATTTCCTTCATATTATAACATGGTCACTAACTAAAGTGTTGCACGGTCCTTTGTAGACAGCTGTTCCTGTTGTCCCATTTATCTTTTTGGTAGCAAAAGTCTGTTCTGATTAACTGAGCTTTATTCTCTTACATCTGATGAAAAGATCCTCTTTGGAGAAAAGAATAGGATGTGAAGCTGAGCTTATTTGAATAGGGGATGGACGGCTGCCAGCTACTTCAAAGGTATCTATCTCTGCTGATAAGGGGCATCAGGTTTGCTGCCAAAGCCGACACTGAGGGGAGCTTTGCAACTCATGCTGTTGGTGGTGTTTTAGCTTTGGTTTCTGTGACACTAGGTCAGCAGCATCCGTATGCTTTCCCTGGAGGCTTCTCTCTGGGTGGTCCAGACTTTTTTTTTAGAATTAGGAAGATGCAGCTTAAAGGGAATGTGTGCATCAAAGATGTCTGCAGTCTTTTGCTTAAGTTACTTTGCTAACTTAAACCAAAAAGCTTTGCTTTGGGGTGTTTTTTTCTTTTTGTTGTTGTTGTTTTTGTTAAATTAACTAATTAATTATTTTTTTGAGACAGAGTCTCACTCTGTTGCCCAAGTTAGAGTACATGGTGTTGCCAAGCACACGGAAACCCCAAATTCCTGGGTTCAAATGATACTCCTGCCTCAACCTCTAGAGTAGGTGGGACTACGGGCACCTGCCACAACACTGGTTAATGTTTTTTTGTTTTTTTTTTGAGACAGAGTCTCATTATGTCACCCTCAGTAGAGTGCTATGGCGTCACAGCTCACAGCAACCTCAAACTCTTGGGCTTAAGCAATTCTCTTGCCTCAGCCTCCCAAGTAGCTGGAGCTACAGGCACCTGCCACAATGCCCAGCTCTTTTTTTGTTATTGTTGTTGTAGTTGTCATTGTTGTTTGGCAGGCCCTGGGCCAGATTTGAACCTGCCACCTCTGGTGTATGTGGCTGGCACCTTAGCCTCTCAGCCTTCTTTTTTTTTTTTTTTTTGAGACAGAGTCTCACTTTGTCACCCTTGTAGAGTGCAGTGACATCACAGCTCACAGCAACCTCAAACTGTTGGGCTCAAGTGATTCTCTTGCCTCAGCCTCCCAAGTAGCTGGGACTATAGGCGCCCACCACAACACCTCACTAAATTTTTCTATATTTAATAGTGTCGGAGTCTTTTGCTCAGTTTGCTCTAGAACTCCTGAGCTCAAACCATTCTCCTGCCTCGGTCTCCCAAAGTGCTAGTTCTGTAGGTGTGAGCCACTGTGCCTGTCCTCCTTTTTAGCGTTTTAGTTCTTCGATATCTGTTGGTCTTTTTGGAAAGAACTCAAGCTGCTGTGTTGAGAATATTTAAAGGCATAATGGTACTTTGATTTTTATAAATCAAAGGATGATTAAGAGAATCTGAAGAAGAGCAATTTAATGAATGGAGTGTGAGAAAGAGAGGTGCAGCGGGCAGAAAATGAAAGCATCCGAGTGCAACCTGAGGATCTGAATACTGCCCTAAATTAGAAAATCACACAGCCAGTAAGTATTTTAGTGAATACTATAAAGAAAGCATTATGGTAGCTACTCAAAAATCACAGTGAGGAGTAAGATTTGCTTCCAGGGAGCTTAGAGCTTAGTCTATTTATCTTACAAAACTTTCCGTGGAATGATGGTGATGATGACAATAAGAGCACTTTTCATAAAATGCTTACTGTGAACGCCACCCACTGTGATGGGCCCTAAATGTATATTTTCTCTGATCCTTTATTTTTGTAAGTTTTTTTCCCCCCTGAACTTTTTATAGAAGTATAAAATACTTAGGGAAAGTTCCCAGTTTAGTGAAGTATGCAGTGCAATGAATGGTCACCAGCACCCTGATAAGAAAAAACTGTCACCAGCATCGCATTGGCCCCCCTTTGCACTCTTCTGGTCATTGCCCCTGAAGGGAGGCCACTATCCTGACTTCCAACACAATATAAGTATTTTCCTGTTTTAAACATTTTTTATGTAGGCTCACACCTGTAATCCTAACACTCTGGGGGGGCTGAGGCAAGAGGATCTCCTGAGCTCACAGGTTTAAGACCAGCCCGAGCAAGAGCAAGACCCTGTCTCTAAGAATAGCCAGGTGTTGTGATAGGCACCTATAGTCCCAGCTACTTCGAAGGCTGACACAAGAGAATCGCTTGAACCTGAGAGTTTGAGGTTGCCATGAGCTGTGACAACATGGCACTCTACCAAAGGTGACAAAGTAAGACTGTCTCCAAAAAGTGTAAACAGAATCATAATATTTTTTCAACAATTTAAAGATATCTTTCTTTTGTCTCCTGGCTTCCATTGTTTCTGATGAGAAGTCAGTTGTGGTTCTCAGGTTTTTATTATTGCTTGCCTATATATAGTATCCCTTTTTGGGGTTACTTTTATTAATTTTTCTTCATCTTTAGTTTTCAGAAGTTTTGACTATGATAAGAGTCTAAGCGTGACTTTCATTGTATTCATTTTGCTTGGATAAAACAATATTCAGATGCCTTTGAATTGTAGATAGTGTTTTTTCTTCAGTTTGGGAAAATTGTACAAAATTTTTTTTCTGTCCCATCTCTCTATCCTCTCTGCTTGATACAGTCCCAGAGGTTCAACCATTTTTTTGTGCGTCCCTTAGTTTAGATGATTTCTAAAGTTTACCAGTTCCTTCTTCTTTTTGGTTGCAGCCATCGTTGTTTGGCGGGCCCCGGCCTGGGGATTCGAACCTGCCTCCTTAGGTGTACGTGGCTGGCGCCTTAGCCCATTGAGCCACAGGCGCCGAGCCCCAGTTCCTTCTTCTGTTGCATACAGTATGCTGTTCTTCCAATACCATCCAGTGATTTTTTTAATTTCAGATATAGTATACTTTATCTTACAATTTCCACTTGGTTTGTTTTTTAGAGTTTCTGTATATCTCCTGAAGTGAAAATTTCTTATTCCTTCGCTCATTATGTCCCATCTTTTCATGTGGATTTTTTCTTGCTTTCTTTTTTAAAGATGAGCTCTTGCCGTGTTCACAAGCTGTATTTGAACTCCTGGGGGCTTAAGTGATCCTCTTGCCCCATCTCCCCAACTATCATGTGGGTATTTTAAAAACATATTTGGCAGTTGTTTAAAATTTATTGCCTACTGTTTCCAGGAGTTTTCTTTTGACCATGGATCACATTTCTTTATTTTTTTTACATGTCTACTAATTTTTTATTACATATTAGACATTGTAGATGATATGTCATAGAGACTCTAGGTGTGCTTATCTTCCTCTAAAAGTGTTAAATTTGGCTCGGCGCCTGTGGCTCAATCGGATAAGGCGCCAGCCACATACACCTAAGGCGGCAGGTTCGAATCCCCAGCCCAGGCCCGCCAAACAACAATGATGGCTGCAACCAAAAAATGGCCGGGCGTTGTGGTGGGTGCCTGTGGTCCCAGCTACTTGGGAGGTGGAGGCAGGAGACTCGCTTGAGCCCAAGAGTTGGAGGTTGCTATGAGCTGTGATGCCATGGCACTCTATCCAGGGGGATAGCTTGAGGCTCTGTCTCAAAAAAAATAAAAAATAAAAATAAAAGTGTTAAATTTTGTTCTAGTGGTACAAAATTAAATTAATCTAGTAGACCAGCATTAAATTACTGATTGACCATCTTGAGTGGGCGTGGTTTTATGCTTTGTTAATCTGGGTATATTTTGGTTTTGGCTGTAGTCCTGAAACATTTTTTTTAACCTCTTAATTTTTTTTTATTAAATCATAACTGTGTACATTAATGCATTTATAGGTACAATGTGCTGATTTTATATACAATTTGAAGTGCTTCCTTCAAACTGGTTAACATAGCCTTCACCTCACTTACTTACAAGACATTTATACTCTACTCTTAATAGATTTGACACATACCCTTGCAATATACACTATAGGTGAGGTCCCACCAATTACTCTCCTACCACCCATCTACCTCACTCCCCTTGCCTTGCCCTCCTCTTCTCTCCTTCTTTCTGGGTTATAATTGTGTTATATCTTTGGTATGAAAGTGTAGGTGATTATATGTTGATTTCATAATAGTATTGAGTACATTGGGTATTTTTTTCCATTCTTGAGATACTTTACTTAGAAGAATATGATCCAGCTCCATCCATGTAAACTTAAAAGAGGTAAAGTCTCCATGTTTTTTAAGGCTGTGTAATAGTTCATGGCATAAATATACCACAGTTTATTAATCCATTCATGAGTTGATGGATACTTGGGCTTCTTACATGACTTGGCAATTATGAATTGGGCTGCAATAAACATTCTGGGGCAAATATCTTTGCTGTAAAATGATTTTTAGTCTTCTGGATATATACCTAGTAGAGGAATTCCAGGATGGAACAGCAGGACTACTTTTAGTTCCCTAAGTTATCTCCATACTTCTTTCCAAAAGGAACGTACTAGCTTGCATTCCCACCAGCAGTGCAGAAGTGTTCCCTTTTCTCCACATCCACGCCATCATCTGTAGTTTTGAGATTTTGCGATATGAGTTATTCTTAGTGGAGTTAGATGATATCTCAAAGTGGTTTTGATTTGCATTTCTCTGATAATTAAAGATGATGAGCATGTCTATAGGCCATACACCTGTGTTCAGAGAAGCTTCTGTTCAAGTCTCTTGGCCACAGTAAAATGGGATCACTTGTTCTTTTCTTATTAATTAGTTCGAGTTCTCTATGGATTCTAGTTATCCTACCTTTGTCAGAAACATAACCTACCCCTACTACCCAAAGCAATATACAAATTTAATGCAATCCCTATTGAAGCACCATTGTCATACTTTAAAGATGTGGAAAAAATTGCACTTTGTTTTATATGGAATCAGAGAAAACTCCAACCAAGATACTACTCAGAGATAAAAACAAATCAAAAGGAATCACGCTACCAGACTTCAGGCTATCCTATAAATCAATAGTGATCAAAACAGCATAATACTGGCACAAAAATAGAGACGTAGATATATGGAGCAGAATAGAGAACCAAGGGATAAACCCAGGCACTTATTGTCATTTGATCTTTGATAAGCCTGTCAAAACATAAATTGAGGGAAAGATTCCCTATCCAACAAATGGTGCTCGGTGAATTGGCTGGCGACCTGTAGAAGACTGAAACTGGATCCACATCTTTCATCATTAACAAAAATTGATTCTCACTGGATAAAAGATTTAAACTTAAGACATGAAACTATAAAGATACTTGGACAGAGCGCAGGGGAAACACTTGAAGAAATTGGCCCGGAAGAATATTTTATGAGGAGGACTCCCCCCCCACCGCCCCGGCAATTGAAGCAACACCAAAAATATATTACTAGTATCTGATCAAACTAAAAAACTTGTGCACAGTTAAGAACACAGTAAGTAAAGCTAGCAGGCAGCCCTCAGAATGGGAGAAGATATTTGCAGGTTATGTTTTTGTTTTTTAAAACTACTGAACTGTTAGCTGTAATTAGAGGGAATGCTTGCCAAAATAATCTCCCTCTGTGTGTGTGTGTGTGTGTGTGTGTGTATAATGCTAAAAATTTTGTAAAAATAAAGATTTTTATTTTAGAAAAAAATTATCTTTAGCAATATTTGCTTTTTTTTTCTTTTTGCTCTCAATAAATGACTTTAGAGTCAGTGTTCTGTTTTCCCATGTCCCGTTATGATGCATTCAATTCCTTGCAGAAAATCTATACAGTTGGTTTTGAGTTTAGATGCAAAATAAGTTTGTTTTGTGGATTCCTAGAGATCTTTAATAATTGCCTAGTCCTGTAAACTGTGGCTTGCTGGATGAGTTATTGAAGGCTCTTTGGCTTTCCCTACATCTTAGGAATGCCATCTGGGCAGTGTGATGTGATTAGATTTAGCTGCTTTTCTTTATCAGAGTAGAGATATCTGGAAGTGTGACTTTTCTTACAAGTAGAAATCAAAGAATAGCAGGAGAGTAGAGATCAGCTGATTTTTCCCCCTTATTTAATGATAGTTATAACTTTCTCAACATTTTAATTGGAACCCGGAAGTTATGGGACACATATGCATATATGCCTGATTTGCATATAACTCTTTTATCCCAGCTGGATGATTCCCTCCTTAGGAACAGAACCACACTGTGTCCCTTTTAACATAGAGCCTGGCTCATTTCAGCACCTTGTGTAAAATGCATAGTGCATGTTTGTTGTCATGGTTACAGAGGTATTATTCCTTTTTAGGGCCTGTAATTGCCTTTTGTTTACCTACTTTCCTTCCAGTTCAGACCTTCTCCCGCTGGGGGCAGAACACTGAAATCTCCACCCTTCCTCTGGGCATGTGCTCAGCCAGGAAAGAAGCTCTTCCCAACAGGATAAAGTGTGATTACTCTGCTCACATTTCCAGGGGTCCTCTTAGACATGGGTTTGGGAATTAATTCTAGCCAAGGGAATATTGAGGGAAATTTGATAAGTTTTTGGAAAAAAAATATTCCTTGTGCTTAAAGAGAGTTACGGAGAGAGAAGCATCTCTTTCTGCTTCAGGATATTGACTCTCTTGATACTTAAAATCACCCTGGAGGATCACGGAGGGAACCCGACATAGGAAGAATGCCCGCATACTTTCATATGGTCCCCCGTCTCTTCAACTATCCTGGCCCCAGGAAGATTCTAGGATCTGGTTCTTATAAAACTAGTGCAGTTTGTAATTACACTTCCCGGACTAGTCGGTCACTTGTGCAGATCTCTGCTGTTTCTATTCCAGGAAAGCTGGCAACACGGAGTTGCAGTAAGGGCATCGTCCTTGAGGGCAGCATTGCCAGTTACAGACGCAGACTCATGTTGAAGAACTCAGACCTGAGCAGAGATGAATGAGTTTGGGGATGGTTCCTCACTCCCAAGGCTGTTCCATTACACTGGGGTCTTTAATTTTACTGTCGACATTTTGGGCCAGTAAGTCCTTACTGTGGGGCTGCTCTGTTCATTTTAGGATGCTTAGCAGCAGTCCTGCCCTCGACTTACTAGGCGTCAGTATCACTCTCAAGTTGTGACAGTAAGAAATGTCTCCAGAATTAGCTGCATGTCCCATCGGAGGCAAAATTGCTCCCTATTGGAGAACCATTGTGTTAGAGATAGAAGATTATTTTTTATGTGTCCATTTTGCCCTAAGACTGTGGAAGAAGAGACAAGAGTTCTGTCATTGTCTTAACCACTTTATTTTATAGTGAAAAAAATAGAATGAATTAGTAGGTTGTTCGAATCAGTCCTTTCAATCATAGAACGAGTCTTTTGAGTTATGTTTTGAGCTCAAATATAGTCACTGCTTAAATTCTTCACCCTTAAAAACATCAGTATAATAAAAAAGTCAGAATCACATTATTTATAATCTTACCCCCAAAGGTTGAATAACCACCAATTTAAGAAATAGCCTCTAATATGAAGATGTTAAACTGACTCAGTGAGGCTTCAATTTGCCCCTGTTAATAGATTCATCCAGCAATTCACACTCCCTTTGAACATGAGAAAAGCTGACCTGTAAGGCCAGTTCAGATGTGAACAGAATCATGCCTGAATAAATTTGTATGCATGCCCATTTTATTTTTTAAAAGGAAATGTTAATTAAGATATTATGAGCCAGAGGTATAATAAATGCTACTATCAAAGTTACAAAACTCTCCCCATGCCTGTGATTTAAATGTTTGTGTCCATTTTGCCTATAAGGCAGGGTCTTTACTTTTTGTGTGGTTAGGGGGTTGCAACATGCTAGGTACATAGGAGACATCCTACACATGGTAGATGATGTTTGAGTGGATATTGCCAATTTATTGAATTTCTGAAAAGAAGCTTCAGGTAAAGATTTAAAATAAAAGCAGACATATAAAGTATCTTTAAAGCAGTAAAAATTGTGTATTTTCAAAAACGAAGTCAGGTAGTGATCTGCAGTGGTCGTTTTCATCCTCTCCTCTACCCACTGGTACCTCTCCAGTTACTGAGTCTGTTAATTCTGCCTTTAGAATCACTCTCAGACTTGTGTGTATCTCGGCATCTTTTCTGCTTCTTCAGGAGTCCAAGCCACTATCTTTTTTTGCCTAAGCTCATTTTATCACATTATACTTTTCCTCCTCCTATCCATTTTCCCCAGAAAGTAGCCAAAATGTACTTTTTAAAAAGTGAACATTTGAAACATGTTTGAGTCACTCCTAAGGCTTAGAGCTCCACAGCATGCTTCTCTTGTCCTTGGGATCTCATCTAAAATCTTAATCTCTACAAGAATAGGATCAGGTCCGTTTTCTTCCCCAATATGTGCACCTTACTCAATGTTTACCTAGCACATAGTTTTCAGCAGCTATGCCAGTGAACAAAGTAGAATTTGCCTTGAAGATGGGACTGTACCACGCCAACAACATAAATTTATACTCTGTCTTCTGCACGTGGACTAGTTAAACCTGGGATAAGCATTTAATGTTGGAAGTAAGTGGTAATGATTTGCTCCTAATTCCCAGAGAATGCCATAGTAGAGAGGGTAGAACTAGAGATGAGAACTGGCTGCTGGTCAGGTACCTGTGCTAATCCAAGCCAGGGTGGATTTTATCTTTGCCTTGCAGATAGAAAAATGAACAGTGTTAAGTGGTTACATAGATTTTCCATCTGTTCACAACTAGGGGAGAAACACAAGGGTTATTTTTTTTTAAAGTCTTACCTACTTATTTATTGCTTTGGAGTTTATTCATATTATTACAGATCTTGTCTTACAGCTTAGTGGCTTTTTTGACCAATAGGATTTTAGTATGCAGTGTACTAATATAAACTCTTGGATTGGCTTAACTATCTCTGATGTCACAATTTCCCTCTGAGGAAGTCATAATTTTCTTGAAATACACTGCACTATTAACAACGCTTGTTATTTTGTTTCATTGTAAGAAAGATAAACTACCAAAAATAAAAATGCTGGAAGGAGCAAGATATCTTTGATCCATGCAGATCTTTTCCATTTACGTGCTGCAGTGATCGGCTGCTGGCCCTGGGAGCTGGCATCTGTACTTTCTTTTACAACTGATGTTGTTTTGTTTTTCATGTGTGTCAGTTACTAGGCAAATGGAGGGATGAACCTACATAGAATCACTCCTTCAACTCACAGTTGTGTTTCATCTCAACTATTAAGGCTTAGCGTCGTTCTGCTGCTTAGCCTTCATGACTCAAAAGGAAAAGCCATTTGGACCGCGCACCTGAATATAACATTTCAGGTGGGAAATCGGATTATCTCAGAATTAGGAGAGAGTGGAGTGTTCGGGAATCATTCTCCTCTGGAAAGGGTGTCTGGTGCGCTAGTACTTCCTGAAGGATGGAATCAGAATGCGTGTAATCCTCTGACCAATTTCAGCAGGCCTGAACAGGCAGACTCGTGGCTGGCACTCATTGAACGGGGAGGCTGCACTTTTACACATAAGATCAACGTGGCGGCAGAGAAGGGAGCGAATGGGGTGATCATCTATAATTATCCAGGGACAGGCAACAAGGTCTTTCCCATGTCTCACCAGGGGACAGAAAACATAGTCGCTGTGATGATAGGCAACCTGAAAGGCATGGAACTTTTGCACTTGATTCAGAAAGGAGTCTACGTGACGATCATCATCGAAGTGGGGAGAATGCACATGCCCTGGCTCAGCCATTATGTCATGTCTCTGTTCACCTTCCTGGCGGCCACTGTTGCCTACCTGTTCCTGTACTGTGCCTGGAGACCTAGAGCGCCCAATTCTTCCACCAGGAGGCGAAGACAGACAAAGGCAGATGTGAAGAAAGCCATTGGTCAGCTTCAACTGCGAGTGCTCACCGAAGGAGACAAGGAACTCGATCCAGATGAAGATAATTGTGTTGTTTGCTTTGACATATACAAGCCCCAAGATGTAGTACGTATTTTAACTTGCAAACATTTTTTCCATAAGGCATGCATTGACCCCTGGCTTTTAGCCCATAGGACATGCCCCATGTGCAAGTGTGACATTCTGAAAACTTAAGCAATCCAGAGAATCTTCTAAAGATGTAACGAGATCTTCCTAAATCTTAAGATTAAGTGAATTCTCTCATTGCATTTCACATAAAGAGAAAATTTCACCTTCCCTATCCAAGTACTAAAAAAGGGTGAAATTTGTGTGTTTTAAAAATAAAACTCTGTATCACACCCAGCTATTTGAACTTGTCTTTCTAGTCAGCTTTAATTATTAGTCATTTTTGCCTTTATCCAAATAAGGATATTAGCATATGTTAAAAATAATTTTGTCTTCAAATTATTATGATTATGACATTGCCATGGAAAGTTAATCCTAATTTTTATACTTTGTCTCCATATTTTGTTTACTTTTGCTATCTAATAATTTATATCTCCGATTTCCATGGTTGATTAATTTCATTAGTATCTGGGAAATACGGTTTCTAAAGCTACTGTTTGGATGGGTAATGGATTCTAAATAATATTTTAGATGATAATACTTTGGGTTATTTAGCTAAAAGTGTTCTATGAATTATTATAGGCCTTATTTAGGACAGCACTGTAAACATTCACCTCTGTTTTCCAGAGCTCTTTAAATCCTAGTATTAATACATCAGGCTATGGTAGCAGATTTCTATTCTAGAATTAGCTATAGTAAAGTTTTCTCTTTTCTTCTCCAGACAGAAATGAGTGTTTCTCTGGGACATTGTGATAACAGACCAGAGCTGAAATTTTGTGCAATTGCCTTTCCTTATTGTATTTTTTGCCTTATTTCTTACATCTTCCTCTTTTCTAGAGAGAAGAATAAACACCTATGTAGCATTGAGAGGCAGAAAGATGTATGTTTTGTTGTACTGATGAAAATCTCGTTCTGGATGATACGTTAAACCTTTGCTTTCCAACTCAGAGGGCATTTTCTGAGTCTACCCACTGTGTACTACACTTGTCTTGAACAAACAAAGGTGGGGGGTTATGTGCAAACAAAATCAGATTCATGATCTTAGGGAAGGCAAATTATCCAGTGTGCACCAAAGGTTTCACATCAGTGTTATTTTCTTTTTATGCCACTTTTTGTTGGACCCACAGGTTCCTTTGCTTCTTCCTCCTTCCTAGAAAATTAGCACGTTGAAGATTCACATTTCATAAGAAGTACCAGCTCCCTTAGTCCTGGTGAGACCCAAGCAAAAATGTCTCTTAGCATGCTATATATAAAGATCGGAGACATTTATGTTCAAGATTGAAATGCTTGGCTTTGATTTTCTAGCAGATGAAAAAACCCACGGAGATACACACCCCAAAAGTGTGTCAGCAGCCATAGTAGCTGCTCATGTTTGGTTAGAGATACACACCCCAAAAGTGTGTCAGCAGCCATAGTAGCTGCTCATGTTTGGTTAGTTCACACACCATCCTTTAGCTTACAAGTCATGTTGTGCCACTGACATGAGAGTAGCAAAATTATAGGCAGCGTAGACAGTGCTGGGGAGCATCTTTCAGCAGGGATGATGGCTGAGTTTGGCAAAAAGTTTTGTTAAAAGCCTCTGCATGAGACCTTTAACAGTTGATGCTGTCATTGGTTAACTTTAAGTGAGGACCTTGGGCTTTTTCTTTTTAAAATCAGTAGTTACACTTTAAAGAAATGAGTTGTGCTAAACTAATACTTCTGTATTTACTTATACCCTTTCTACTCTTCCCTCACAATATTATTTGATTAAGAAGAGATGTCAGGGTGTGCTTTCTTAAATATTAGTCTTTTCTGTTTTTACTCCTGTCAGACATAGTATGTGGGTCTCAGTCATCATAAGAGTGAGAAAATGTGAGGTGAAAATAGATTGAGCAGAATCCTCTGCTTTTAAAAATAAAAACAATACAAAACCAACAAATTTTTTTTTGTTTTAACATTTAGTTAATATTATAATGTCTTTTTTAACGTTTCAGATTAATATATGGGTACAAATGATTTGTTTGTACTTGTCAGATAAGGTCCAAGTTATAGTTGAGCCCTTCACCCAGGAGGTGTGCCATAAACCCCGACATTGTACCCATTATGTGGAGGTTACCAAACCTTCCTTGTCTCCCTCCCGTATCCTCCTCCCCACTTGAATTTAATTGTGTTTATTTCTTGTGTAGGTATGTAGTTGTATCAACCAACTTCTAAGCAAGCTTGAATTAAATAAATATATGATGGTTTACATGATAAATCAAAAATTAGCATTGTGACCAAATATGATACAAAAGTCATGTCACTGAGCTTGCCACTTTGACCTCACATTTGGCTATAGTGTTAATTTTTAATTATCATTCTCTTTTTTTTTAACTTTCCATTCATTTAGAAATATTTTATTCACTTGTGAAGAACAATAATAATATAGCATTCTTGCATATGCTTTCAGGTTTTAAAGAGCAAGTACTGTATAAATTTTTTAATTATATTTTACTTTAGTATGCTACCTGCTACTATTATATGTTGCTGAGTTATCAAAGCCATCCTGTACCAACCTAGAAATCACTCATAACAATATTGGAAACATTTAAGCCAATAGGTTTGCAGTTTGCTCTAAACTGTTCTCTAATTGGCTGCTTTGTTTCATATGTCATAATCACATCACACCACAGTAAGTGGGGTCTAGAGTTACAGTAGTGAGACAGGGGTTTATTTTTCAATCTAAAGTTTTTCTCTTTCTCTCTCAAATAAAACATCTGAAACTCAAAATACATCTTTAAGAATTGCTTAAGAATCATGTTGGAAGACAGTGGATCTTGTTTTCATCTGGAACCTTTTTTTCTCTTCATTATTTTAAATTGATTTTCAACAGATGTGGCTTCCACATCTGTTGGTTCTTAAGTCACTAGGCGAAGAGAGAGATGAATCTACTCAGGACTGACACTTGGAGAAACAACAGTGCGTCTTCCTTGCTTATCAAATTCAGTTTTCTTTGTCTGTTTAGTCACAACTGTTGCAGAGCGAATGCTGTTTGGACTGCTTTCATGAACATATCCTTTCACGTTGGGAATCGCATGTTGTCAGAGTTAGGGGAGTCTGGAGTATTTGGAAGAAACTCCGCGTTGAAGAGGGTGACAGGAGTTATAGTACCACCAGAGGGAAAAATCCAAAATGCATGTAATCCCAATACCAGTTTCAGCCGAGCAAAGAACTCAAACACCTGGCTTGCACTTATTGAACGGGGAGGTTGTACCTTCACGCAGAAAATTAAGGTGGCAACAGAGAAAGGAGCCAATGGAGTGATCATCTACAACTTTCCAGGAACTGGCAACCAGGTGTTTCCCATGTCTCATCAGGCATTTGAAGGCATTGTCGTGGTTATGATTGGTAACTTAAAAGGCATGGAAATTTTACAGTTAATTCAGAAGGGAGTTCACATTACAGTCATGGTGGAGGTGGGGAGAAAACACATCATCTGGATGAATCACTATTTTGTCTCTTTTGTGATCGTCACAACTGCTACCTTAGCATATTTCATCTTTTACCATATTCGGAGACTTTGGGTAGCAAGGATTCAGAACAGGAGATGGCAACGATTAACAGCAGATCTCAAGAAAGCATTTGGCCAGCTCCAAGTTAGGGTATTAAAAGAAGGAGATGAGGAAATCAATCCAAACGGAGATAGCTGTGTAGTTTGCTTTGAGCCTTATAAGGCTAATGATACAATTCGTATTCTGACTTGTAAACATTTTTTCCACAAGAATTGCATTGACCCCTGGATTTTAGCCCATGGCACATGCCCCATGTGCAAGTGTGACATTCTTAAAGCTTTAGGAATTCAAGTGGATGTTGAAGATGGAAGAGAATCTTTGCAAGTTCTAATGTCCAATGAATTGCCTGAAACCTTATCACCTGTTATGGAGGAGGCAAATACTGATCGTCCTCCTGAAAGGAGCTCAAATAAAGTACTGCATGTAGAAGAGAACCTTCCTTCACAGAGTAATGACAGTCAGCCTAACTCAGTAGTGCAAGATGTTCATCCTTCACCTTGACCGCTTGACCTCTGAGGAAGTGGATTAAACCTGTTTGTCAAATCAGGTCTAAATACTGACAAGCAGTTTGTCTGTTTGAAGTGTGGTTTTTGTGTCTTACTGTTTCTTTGGTAATGTTCTATATTCTTGTGAAGCCTCAAAGACAGAGAAAAGGCCTAGCAGGATTTTTTTTTTTGGCTTAATTTTTGACCTTTTCTATATATAACTTTTTGCTTGCTTATATGACTCCTGTGAGGATATTTATTTTTATGTTAATATGTGCATGTTAAAATCAAGTACAAACTTTTTTTCCCTAAATATATTCTGTATGTATATATTGTGCTTATTTTGGTAAGAAAATTGTTAATATATTTGTATGTTCATTTATACGACAGGAACTATCAATTAAATTTGAAAACCATGAATTTCTTTATGTGCTAAGAAGAGTAAAACTTATCTTTTGACAGTTTATTTATAGTATATTAGTTTTGAAGTCATTGTGCTGTGTTTTGGGTTTTTTTTCATTCTTGGAATGACAATTTTTTTGGTACTAAATTTTACTCTTATTTTTGATAAACAGTTCTGTTCAAGCAATCAGTACATTTTATGTGGTCTGCATAATGAGAGCAATTGTAAAAATAAAATATTAGCACTCTTTAAGTGAACAGCGAGTATTTTGGTGCCCAATGTAACTTACCATAATTGTTACATATTCCTAAACATAGGTTTAATGATAAAGAATTCTAATGATATTTAGTCAGAACATCTTCACTTCTATGTGTTCCTCTTCCCTATTCCACAATTTATTTTTTCCATTAAAGAAAAGGTTTAAAATATGCCGAATTATTTTGGAGACAAGTAGAACAATGTAGAAATTATTGTCGGGATCTCTTGGGAGATCAACTGTATTCATGTTTGTTTAGGTCACCTCAGGTCTAGTACAGCCCCTGACACTCAAGTGTTTCTGAATAAATGAATGAAAATAATCAACATCTTTTTCATAAGTCAACTATTATGTGTTAGTATGAAAACTGAACTGTTTATACCAATCACACAAAATAATGGGATATGGATGCTGAACATTTTCATTCTAAGTACTTTGAAAAAATGTTAAATTATTATATTATCCAGAATTCATTATTACAATTTAGCATGCATAACTTTAATGAGTAGCTTTGAATTGTCTAAGGCTGACACATGGATTTGAATATCTCCCAATCCTGGAGAGAAACCTAGCAGAAAGGAATTTTGTGGGTTTCATACTGCTAGCAGTGCTGGAATCAAGACACAGGCAGCATGGCCATTGGTGGCTGTGACTGCAAACCCAAGGAAGACGAGTTAAAAGGAGGAGAGGGACTCGTCTAAGGCCCGGAAGAATCAGGACACAGTAAAAACTGGGCACATTACCAGATGGGGACAATACCTTGCTTGGCAAGCACAGGCCATTTTATACGCAACCTTTGTTAATCACCAGAGCTATTTTTTAAAAGAACTGAATAGCCCCAGGGCTGCTGGAGAACTTAGCAGGACCACTCTTTTTAAGTGTCATTTTGAATTTACCCTGGGAGAGTAAAGTCATTGCCTGAGGGACCAAGCATCACACTTAAGAGAGAGGACACTGAAGGCCCCGAGAGCCAGCCCTGAAAGGATCAGCTCCTAAATTTTCATCTGAAATTGGCTACTATTACTGCCATTACAGGCTGGCAACTAATGGAGGCAGGGTGGCTAGAGTCATTTCTGCTGGTTGCCAAAAAAATTCACAGGAGCTATGAGAATGAACCTACTTGTAGTTCTGGAAGTCCCTAAATCCAGAGATCTAAGAGCATCACAGCTGGACATAAGTCTTAGCCAATACTTGTGGGATGCTTGTCCATGGGAGAACCTGGCACCTGAGGAACTGTCTGCTCTTCACTCTAACATGCCATCGTGTTCTCGTCCCCTCCTTCCTCTCCATTCTCATTAGTTCCTCCTTCCCTTCCCTTTTTCTTCTTTTTTTTCCCCTTTAGTTCTTCACTCCCTGACTTACCCCATATGTAAGAAATTAGCATGTGCACACTTTTATAAGAAGGCTTTTTAAAATGTGGATATTTATTGTATAACACAATGTCCTTGCTGAATCTGACAGTTTGCAGGGGATTTTTGTTTAAGGGTGGTTCGGCTCTGCACTTGGGGTTAGAGAGGAAGGGTCCCATCAGTGAACATGGGAACTGTCTGCTGGGTGTTTACCAGCAGTGGGCTGAGTGCTTTATGTAGCTGTTTCTTGTATGTCAGAATAAAGCAGTAGTTTTAATCTTTGTCTTTAGAATGTTGTAAATAGGTGAATGAACCACTTTTACTTTGGGATTAATAACTGTGACCTAGAAATAGCACTGCTCTGTCAAATATTGTTCTTTGGTAGTAGATTTTTACCCTATCTAATGGGACACACAATTTTCTTTTTCATTTAGGAATGCAGATGTCCTTTGCCATAATAATGTGGGAGTGCAATGTGGATTATTTTGCCCCTAATACTAGAATCATAATGGGTTTCCTTGTATTCCTCCTCTTTATGTTTTTGGATTCTCTGTTAATAAGGTTTTGATTTCTTACTCCCTATCCAGTAGGGGTTTGATATTCCTCCTAAAAATTGAGCTTGATTCGGGCGGCGCCTGTGGCTCAAAGGAGTAGGTCACCAGCCCCATAAATACCAGAGGTGGTGGGTTCACACCCCGCCCTGGCCAAAAAAAAAAAAAAAATTAAGCTTGATTTTTTTTTCATCGTAGCTTGGATAAATTAATTTTAACATTTTACTAATGTGAAAAATATTCTCTAGGACTGTGCCTCTGATTGGGTGATTCTATAGGTGAAATTACTCCCATTTGTAGAGTACCTCTTATTATAAGGTATACTCCATTGATAATACTCCTCTCTTGCCACAGAATTATTGTAATGCAATTTTCCTGTAAGGAATTTTGGTTAGCCATTGTTTGTGTTATTGTGAGCTCTTTGAAGGATTTAGTGAACCAGGGGCTGGGCTTTTCTGATGGGATTTACGCTAAGTGTACATTTGGCAAATTCTCTTCCCCACATGCACTGGGTTTTGAAGAAGCGTGGGGGAACAACCAGAGTTTGAGGAAGCATTGGAGCACATGGAGGACGTCGTCACGGCTGACACCGAGGGCGTCAGTTCCACCCTCCCGTTCTTTGTTCACCATGAACACCTGTTTTTGTACATTTTTAAATAAATTTATTCCTTTGGTTTGATGTTTACTGCATTTTTCTTCAATGTTCAGTCTTAGTGATGAAAAATAAAGATAACAGGTTAGTACATTTACGAGCATAGAAATATCTTAAAATGCCCACCTGTTTTTCTAAAGAGCAAGAACTTTCGGAGGGGTAATGTACTTTAACTTTAGAAAAAGTTGCTCCCTATGCACAAGGATTATTCTACCACCCCTCTCCTCAGTTACGGAGTCATCACTGTCAGATTTCCACATCACTGTGTGCCATGAGTATTTTTCATCTCTCTTAATGGCCAAGGTAACCCTTATTCCCAAACTTCTCTATACATGGAACCTTCTGCAATTTGGCAAGTCTGTTACCACACACAGGTTCTTTCTTCTCTGAAAACTTCCCAACCGAAAGCCTCTTTTTCAGAATTCCCTCTCTGAACTTAACTGACCTCTCACCCCTATCATTTCTTTAGACTTTTTCTTGGTTCTCATTCTAGAGCTTCCCTTAGTGGTCCATCTCTTCTTTCCCACTTTGATACTTCTATTTCATAGCAGCCACTTTTCCTCAACTTAGAGTGTTTATTATCTGATTTTAACCAGATATTTGCTTCTGTTTAATATCCTCTATTCTCTTAACTACCTTTAATGTGCCTCACAGAACATACTTCTAAGCCTTGGGTGTACATCAGAATCATCTGGGATGCTTTTAAAAGTCAATGCCCAGGTTACCTCAAACCTCTGGGCTGGGACCCAGGCAACAATAATTTTTAAAATTACCCAGGTCATTCTAGGGTGACTGAGAACCACTGCCAGAGGGCCTTTGCAAAGAGCAAGTTCACGCACTTGACTGTGTAGCCCACAGTGGAAGAGGATAGTTTTTAATTCCACTTGTTCATTAAAGGTCTAAGAAGGTGTCAGCATATTAAAATGGGGGGGCAAAGATGAATGGAGTTGTGTAAATTCCTAAGTTTGAGTATATACACCAGCTTCACAAAGACTAGAGGGAGATTCAGTTTAGCCTCCATAAAAAATGTAGCTGGGAATAAGTTCAGGAGGAGCCACCAGGTGTGTAAGTGAGTCCTCCAAAGGGACATGGCATTTTCACCATTGATAGTAGCATTGCTTCTATACCTAGATGTAATTACTGTCCTTTCTTCTCCTTGATTATAAGCTCTTACCTGGATGGCAGTTTCAGTGATTCATTTATTCCTTCACCAAATATTGACTGTCCTGGAAATACAGTGGTAAACCATACAAAACTTATTGTTTTAATAGAGCTTACTTAATAGTGGGAAGGAAATAAATATCATGTCCTGAGCAGTTATAAGTGCTATGGAGAACGATAAAACAGAAAAAACAGTAGAGAGGTTTGGGAGACAGTTAAAGGTTAAAAAGAAAAGATGTCACTAAGAAGATAAACAGCTGAAGAAAAACCTGGAAGGAATGAGGGCTGCTCCAGGACTCAGATGGAGAGAGTGAGGTGTGGTCCAAGGAGAGCCTTCGAGGGGGTAAGTGCTCTAGTCTGCTGTAGGACCCAGATGGACAGAGTGAGTTATGGTCCAAAGAGAGCCTTCGGGGGGTAAGTGGTCTAGTCTGCTCCAGGACCCAGATGGAGAGAGTGAGGTGTGGTCCCAGGAGAGTCTTCAGTGGGGTAAGTGCTCTAGTCTGCTGTAGGACCCAGATGGAGGGAGTGAGGTGTGGCCCAAGGAGAGCTTCAGGAGGATAAGTGGTCTAGTCTGCTCTAGGACCCAGATGGACAGAGTGAGTTATGGTCCAAGGAGAGCTTCAAGGGGGTAAGTGCTCTAGTCTGCTGTAGGATCCAGATGGAGAGAGTGAGGTGTGGCCCAAGGAGAGCTTCAGGGGGGTAAGTGCTCTAGTCTACTGTAGGACCCAGATGGAGAGAGTGAGGTGTGGTCCAAGGAGAGCTTCAGGAGGATAAGTGGTCTAGTCTGCTCTAGGACCCAGATGGACAGAGTGAGTTATGGTCCAACGAGAGCCTTCAGGGGGGTAAATGGTCTAGATGTCTGCGGAATATCTGAGGTACCTTTGACCTGGAAGGCAGAAGACAGCATTAGCTGGCCTCAAACACTTGAAGAAATGGCCTTGGGAAGAATTTAGATTTTCTTTGTTGTTACAGGTATTAGAATTAGGTGAGAGAATGACAGGTACAGGAAGAGCCTTGCCTAAAGTGAACTTTCCAGAAGTGTGTCCTGCCAATAGACAGGTTATTGCCTCTAGAGAGCAGGATTTCTGTTTCTTAAATAAAATTGATATTGTTTTATGGTGATGATGGTGAGGGAATTCAGACTTGGAAGTGTGATTGGATTTATACCTTTGAGGTCCCCTAGAATCCTGAGAATCAGATTCCGGGTTTAAAAAGCAATAACATTGTTATTCTTCAACACATAGTTGCCATCTGGTGAAAAAATAACAACAAGGTATAAGCTATAAAATCTATTCAATAAATATTTACTAAAAGCCACTATGTGTCAGGGAAATTTAGTCAACAAGTTGTGGGTTCATTTTTCATTAACTTAACAGAATGTTTGCTTTTAAAATTGATTTACTTTCCAGAAAATTTCTTTTTTTTTTTTCATTTTTATTTGGGAACTTGGCTTCTCTGCTGTAGGCTCTTGGATTATCAAAAGTAAATAACTTGCTATCCTCAAGATTTATGTTTTATAAACCTAGGATTTGAGAGGGCAGCAACTCATTCTCGGGTGTCTTGATAGTATTGTGGAAAATATAATGTTTTTGTTTTTAGAAAAATCTTTTCCCTAAACTTCCATGTCAGCATTGGTGCTTCACTCATCTTCACAAAGAAAAGTTAGTTGAGACATTGTGTCTGCAGCAAAGGACAGCTATTTATTGATTTCTAATACATTATTAAATATTTTATAAAGATCACACATTTGACTTACTCTGAAATGCCCAGCAAAAATAATTTGAATTGGCGGAG
Organism: Galagoides demidoff; assembly: GCA_963574575.1. Lineage (NCBI taxonomy): Eukaryota > Metazoa > Chordata > Mammalia > Primates > Galagidae > Galagoides > Galagoides demidoff. Next base: position 80,879 of record CAUYQV010106156.1, read on the forward strand.
GGTTGGACAGACATGTGAAAGAACAGAGTGAAATGCGAATTGTAGGATCTAGGCAGTAGGTATATATGGGCTCCCTACAAACTTTTTCCACTTTTCTATATGTTTAAAAAGTTTTATAAAATGTTGGAGAAAGTCATGCTTTTGGATGCGATAGCATGGTCACATAATTTCAGAAGTTTCTAAAAAAAGACCAGAACACTTCTGATGTTAAACATGGAAAAAATATGAACTACTCATATACATACATGTACAGATAATAAAAACAAGTAAGGTAAATACTTACCCAGTGATTCTAGTTCAGTGTGGCAGGGTGGCTGGAGCCTATCCCAGTGGTACTGGGCACAAGACAGCAACCAGACTTGGACAGGATACGTGTGCACTCGCACGCACACACACACACACACACACTCATCCTAGCACAATGTACACACAACAGTGAACCTAATGGAAACTGCTTTGGGCTGTGGGAGGAAACTGGAGTGCCCATAGAAAACCCAGGCAGGCGTAGAAAGGACATGCCATCTCCACGGATAGTGGCCCCAGCCAGAAATCAAATTCTTCTTTTTTCTTTTCCTACATTAACGTTATAATGACAGGGCATTATTCAAAGACCTACTGTACTTGCTGAGGGGCAGGTGATGGTTCAGTTACTGGCCTTGGTCCACAAATCACACTTTGAGTACCATTAATTTTAAATCTTATTTCATCGTATAATCTCATCACTTAAAAAAAAATGTGTTGAGAAAAGTTTCCTTCTACGTTGTAACCCTATATCAAGACATCACGGTGTACCCCATAAATATATACAATTATTATTTATCAACTGAGCATAATTTTCTTTTTAAAAGTTATGTTGTCTTTAGTCCATAGGTAGGAAACTGACCCAGAATGGCTCAGAGTCTCTTATCTTGTATCACTCTTGAACTCTCAGGGCTTCTGACACCCTTCTACATTTTGTTAGGCTGTTTTCCCAGCTGACAGAGGAGAGTGACACAGCAGTAGAAGTGCGGACGAGGTGAACAGAATTACACAATTGAAGTCAGAATATTATAAAACTCTAAGACAGAGGGGAACACATTTTATTTGTTGCATGTAATAAAGACAATGAATTTTAAGAATTTATTGAATGTTAGGTAATTTATGAGGCTCCAAAAGTACTACACTAAATTATACAAATTTATTTTCTGTAACATTATAATGAAGACCCCGCAGCCCCCCAAAAATTCTTCTTAAAATAATCAAAAGGAGGCAGCCTCACAAGGAATTTTCAGACTTTTCCTTCACTTTATGAGACACTGAATAAAATAAGAGAACGATGAAGGGATGGCCTGAAAGATGTAGTATCTTCTTTAACTTTGAAGTTCACCTTTACCATGTCACTGCTCCCCTTTTCAGCTGTGAGCAACGTGATTTTTCTTCCCCTTCAAGGTTTCGGTCTTGTGTCACATTTTTCAGCCCAGGTAGTGCCCTTTAATCATCTTTCATATTTGTGCTTGTAGCAAGTGCTTTGGAAAATTTTCCGGTTGCGATCTCTACAGTTAGAGAGAGTCTGTCATTGACTTACGGAAGTTTAAACTAATTTATAAATAAAATACATAAAAAGGAAAACTAAAGGATTTTCTACTAACTGATATTAGAAGAAAACTTTCAAACAACTTCATAATATTGCTAAAATGATGAGAATGTCATACATAGATATTTTTCCCCCAAAGCTTTATGCTTCTCAGATCACATTTATGCTCATTTGTGGAGAGACACATCTCAATTCCTAGAGCAGAACGTGTGGAGGCATCGGCAGTTGAGCACTTTGGGTTTTCTCTAAAGGCTTTAGATTTACTGTAAGGGATTTAGATTATTTACAAGGACGGATTCTGTGAGATAGATTCTGCAACTATTTATTGGTTTATAGGTAAAGGTCTGGATTCTAGGGGCATCTCTTGCCTTAGTTTATTTTTTAAATGAAATAGATTATTTGCTAACAGTTTTAAGTTGTGATTTCTTCAAATGTAATACATAAAGGAATAGGATTGGTTATGTCAGTGGTTTCCAAACCTTTGAAATTCATGGATCGATAAACAAAAACAAAGGTCAAGTACAGCTTCGTTTTTTGGTTTTTGCTGAGAAAGATCATTAGCCCTTATAACAGCAACAACAAAAATGCCACTGTTTATGATTAATAACATTGTATTACAGAATGAGACTTTGTAGTACATAGTTTCAACGAGTAGAATGTTTGAATAAATTCAGCTTTATTAAAATGTTCTTTGTATCCTTGTGTTTGAATCCATGAAAACGTCATCTCATACTGGTCAAAAGACCAACCATCCCTTGGATTCAGCAACTTTCCAAAATCCATTATTAGACCTGATTATTTCCATTAAAGTTGAAGTATTGATGGTACTTGACACTACACAGGCTTAAGGATGCAACTCTCATGAAGTTCATGTAAAGAAATCGTATCAAGCTGGGGGACACTTCACCAAGGAGTGGAGAGTAACGAGAGCATATTATTCTCCAAACCCTCACCAGTCTCCGAATCCTCACCAATTCATCCACTCCTTGGCCTTTCCACCTCAGTTAAATGAGCCATAAATTGATAAATCACCAATTTTCGTTGCCTAAAAACCAAAGTGGTGAAAATGGGTACTCTAAAGCAAGAATGGGCTTAAATATTGACCTTTTACATTCTGGTTGTGTAATTGTTGCCATATGTCTTTAACTCTCTACCCTTTGACCTTTTCTTCCCCTCCCCTGCCCTCTTTTTCTTTAAGATAGATACTTAGCTCCTTCCTTATGTGGTCATGAAGATTAATTCCTATAATGCCCCCCAAACAAATTAAAGTGTATGTTTTATCTTGTGACTATCTGTCATAAATGTCCGCATGGCACTTTGTACTCTTGGGACAAAGACTAGAGGCCTTTCTAGGCCTGACAAAGCCCGTCCCTCTGCCTCCTGCCACAGCACTGGACTCTCGGTCACTTCGCTACAGCCCAGCGGGCCTTTCCCACTTAGCCTGTCTGTATTCCCTCCACCCACTGGCTATTGGTCCTGCTTCACTTCCAAGGTAATTTCTTTCCATCTTCAGATCTCTTCTCCTTAGGAAAGCCTCCATAACTTCTCCAACTCCATTTACAACTTGGTTGTGAACTCTCCTGGCGGTAGAAACTCTAACTAGTGTTCATGATGCCACAGGCAGGTCCGTGTGGGCAGCCGTTTGTTTGCTCCACTCCCAGCCCCAGCTCATTTTGCCTGTGACCATATTCCCAGCACTGGTCACACTGCCCAGTACTTACTTTGTCTTAGTAAATATTTACCAAACAAACAGATGAGGTATGGGAGAGGGAACATATGGAGACTGTGGTGGGCTACCCAAGTCTTCCTCTTTATTGGAACAGAAAATATGTTCTCAGGAGCAGTGGAAGAGAAACCTGGAAAGGCAGGTTGAGGGAGAATTGGATGGGTGGAGACCCTGGCAAGGTACAGCGCCAATAGAGGAACACATTGCCTGACTCTGATACAAGGTGACCTAAAAAACTAGTGATGTTTATGTGCTGGGATACTTAAAGTGATTTGATCTCCAGTGAGACTAAACTCGCTGGAATTGATAACAAATGAAAATTAGTTTTAGAAACTGTATCACTGATCTTCCCAGGACAGCATAGATTATTGGAATTGTGAGACAGCATTTTACTTGGCGTTATTAAAGAGAAGAAGGCATTTCTCATAAGTGGGGTTCTTGTACTTTCTCAACATTTCCCTGGCTGAACATGGGTTGGCAGTCTTCCCGGAACCATCTCATAGATAGCCACAATGATCTGGCAGGCAAACAATGTTTTTCTTGTCATTATAAAATCCTTTTGAATCAAAGAAGCATTGCTGGTTCAGACCCACAGCCATGTGTGAACAATAAGGGCTTTGCAGAAAAGTCTATTTGAAAGCTTGTTGGGACAGCTGAGCAGACTTAGCCCTTGTGGATAGGGTTTCTTGATGTAGTCATCACATTTCAGCTTAGTTCACAAACCATGACTTTGCTAATACGACTTCTTTGATGTAGAAGCTGACCAGGTGAAGGGGATTGTGGCAGGTGGTGGAGCTCAGATAGAAGGCCCTGTCAGTAGTCAAAATTTACGGAACTGTGGATGAATGTAACATGTGTACTATGTTAAAAGTCTTCTGATATGAGGTTCCCAATCCACTTGCTGACTTGGTTGTTTATTCAGTGGCATTTTCACAAGAAGATCACTGATAATTCCACAAGTGTTGGCCAGCACCAGCAGGTTATCAGCTGCCAGCCGTGCACCATGACAGGGTCGAGGAGTAGTGTTTTTGGAGTCCAAAGGCCAGGAGTCAATCAATCTCTATTCTCCCAGTAACTGTGACCTTGGGCCAGTACTTATCTCCTCAGCTTAAGCCGCTTACCATGTCAAAGAGAATGCTACTGGAAAAGCCTGGGGTAGTTGTGAGCATTAAAGGATATAATGTGTGAAAACTCCCGGGAGACAGAATGTCTGGTCCTCAGTGGGTTTGCTGGTATATATATTTCCTGTGGCAGCTTCCATACCCACATAGCAGCCTGCTGGAGCTCCAGAGAATTTCATGGCAAATCCTGGGGCCCAGAGCAGAAAGCTGTGTGCATCCACTCCTGGCCTGGACTCCAGTTCTGAGACCAGTCTTTGCATGTAGCCGCACCTTACCTGCCTTTAACTTGGTGACTATTGTGACAAGATACAAGTTTAAGATATTTGTATTTGCTGAGCTTAAATCCATCACTGTCACAGTTTCATAACTGCTATCATTTAAAAAAATGTTTGGGAAAGAGTTATGTATCCTGGCTGGGCATGGTGGCTCACACCTGTTGTCCTAGCACTGTGGGAAACTGAGATGGGTGGATTGTCTGAGCTCAGCTGAGTTGGAGACTACCAGAAGACCAGCAGGAGCTGAAGTGAGCCAGAGTGAGACCCTGTCTCTACAAAAAAAAAAAAAAAAAAACCTGGGTGTTATGATGGGCGCCTGTAATCCCAGCTCCTTGGGACACAAAGAGCAAGAGAATCACTAAAGGAAGAAAGAAAAAAAAATTAGAAGAATTATGTATCATTATTTCTTCAAGACCAGCACAGATTTTGGAAATTACTAAATGCTATTTATTAGACAACATAAAATCTTATTTTTCTCATGAAACCCGTCTCCTTCCTCTATGACATCACTCACCATGCTTGCCTCTTTCTAGTGCAGTGGCTCTCAACCTAAGGCCATGACCCTTTAATAAACAGTTCCTGTGGGCCGCAATCTATAGGTTGAGAACTGCTGCTTTAGTGAGTCTTCTCTTCTGCTTTTTCACGTGGATAAGGTACATGTCTTGTGCTTCTTCCTTCCATGAGCATGTAAAGATTTAAATCATGCAAATGTACAAATGCATTTCACAACTTTAAAGGCTGCTGTAGTTGTGCTCAAACCTTTGCTTTCCTCCAAAATATTTTTTTTTTGACATGTCACTTCCTTCCTGCTTCACTCCAGTGCTTCCTGTACAAGATGACATCTCTGAACTCTCCTCCTGAGCTGGACCAGCACGGTCCCTCTCCATTCTCCACGGTGAGCCCTGCCCTCCAAACTGGTGAGCAGGTGCTTCTCTGTACAGAACCAGGCTCATTCTTTTCTCTGTGACATTTTTCATTGTGATCCTTTCCTTTTGTCCTATTATGCCCGCTCCTTAATCAGTCCACCTTAACTCTGGTTCGTTAATTATTTAAATTGTGCAGGGGGATGAAATCAAATCTTCAACCAGCCAAAGAACTTGTTCACTGTCCACTTGCTCATCCTGGAGCATTTCCTAAGGACTTGCTATATTGCTAGGTGCTCCATATAGAGTAGTGAGTGAAACAGTTTTTGTCATCCTGGAACATACTGAGTTGTGATTAAAACAGATATGAATTAATTTTTTTGCTTAAATTTTATAGTTGCAATGTGATAAGTACTTTAAAGGGGGGGGGGAGATGCTATAAGAACATACAACACAGGATACAGCCAATCCAGGGTGACTGGGAAAGAAATCTCTGAGGACGGGTCCACTGGGCAGAGATCTGAGAGGTGACTCAGGGAGACAGTGAGATGGACAAGGGGAGGTTTTAAAAGGCTGGTGGAAGTGGAGCAGGAAGATCTGGGAAGAAAGACCAATTTTGTTGTTGAGAGAAAGAACAAAACTAGAGAGATAGTGTGGGACATTTTTAAAGGGAGCCTCAGGGATGATTTTAATGGAAAACTAGTGAAGAATTTTAAGCTGGAAAAGGATTAGAATGACCAGAATTTTAAAAACATATTCTTTGCTGCCAATGAAGACTATAGTTTGGGAAGAAATGATGGTAAGAACAGGGTAGCTGTCAGAAAAACTTCTGAGGCCGGGAGCCCAGTAAGGAGGCTTCTTGGAGCCCAGTGAGGAGGCTGCTTGGAGCCCAGTGAGGAGGCTGCTTGGAGCCCAGTGAGGAGGCTTCTTGGAGCCCAGTGAGGAGGCTGCTTGGAGCCCAGTTAGGAGGCTTCTTGGAGCCCAGTGAGGAGGCTGCTTGGAACCCAGTGAGGAGGCTGCTGGGAGCGCAGTGAGGAGGCTTCTTGGAACCCAGTGAGGAGGCTGCTGGGAGCCCAGTGAGGAGGTTGCTGAGAGCCCAGTGAGGAGGCTTCTGGGAGCCCAGTGAGGAGGTTGCTGGGAGCTCAGTGAGGAGGCTGCTTGGAGCCCAGTGAGGAGGCTGCTTGGAGCCCAGTGAGGAGGCTGCTTGCTCTCATTATGTGGAGGCCCAGGGTGGGGCTTGGAGAATTGCTGTGGGACGATGGGGAGTGAAGAAGGATGGATGGGGACTTATGAGCAGAATCTGTAGGGGGTGGTAACAGTTGTGTGTTGGGCAGTCTAACACAGAGGATATGGAGGAGTCAGGAATGGCTTCCAGGTCCCTCAAAGAATGAAATGGGTGAATGAGCCTCACAGAGGCAGGCAGAAAATTTGTAGGGGAAATCATGAACTCATGAACTGAGACTTGTTAAGTGTAGGAAGCCAGTGAGACAGCTGAGGAGAGATATTAGGGCATCTTGGAGGTTGAGCCTGGAACTCAAGTATTAGGATGTGAAGGCTGGTGGATCACACTCTGTCACTAGGTTGGGAGCACATGTAAGTGCCCTGACTAGCTGGGGAACAAAGGACAGAGGGGAGACGCAACCTCCTTGGGACATAGGCCTTCCTCTGTCCTTGATGCACAGGGGCACGAGACTTGTTCTTCATTCCTGCTTTAGAGGATTACTCTTCCTTCCTCATCTAAAAACTCTTTTTCCTTCTGAATGGAGTTCATGCCTTTCAGCCCTACCACTTCCTGTAGTTTGAGTTCCTGGGTGTTCACCCATCATCTGGTTGCTTTCCCACAGCCATCCATATCTTAGGAAGTCTAAGAGCAAGATGCCTGTCTAGTCCTCTTCTTTCTAGCCTTGGGGTTTCAGTGTCTAGAGATCGTTATTACTTTTCTTAAGCAAGTCTTTATTGAGCCCTTCCTGGGGGCCAGACTGTGTGTTGAAGTACTGCATTCATTAGCAAACAAAAGAAAGTCTCTGCTCCAGGGCACTTACCTTCTATTTTGGGGCGACAGACAATAAATCCAGATCAGATGATGTTATGGGCTAAAAAGGAAAATGGAGCAAGATAAGAGGGAAAGGATGATGAATGAGGTGGTGGGAGGAGGACAGAGCTTCCTCTCCGCTGACTGCACTGAGACCCTGTGAATAAGAGAGAAAGTCCCACGAATGTCTGAGTTGTATTATTTCCTGCTTTGTAATGAATTATCCCCAAATCTTGCAGCTTAAACAACTGCACGCATTACCTCCCCATCTCTCAGGATGAGGAATCTGGGAACGGTTAGCTCAGTGTTTCTGCTTCAGGTCTCTTACGAGGTTACAGACTGTGTTCTTTATTTTTGGTTAGTGGAATCCAGACAACCCAGTAAAAATCTGTGAGTCATCAAGTTTTTCCGCCTTTAGTTCCCACGTTCTATAAGTCACCAGGATATGTCCCTTCCGTCCCCCACTCTCTCTTGCCTCCCGCGTCCTCTGTAGCCCAGCCCTAGCTCAGGTCTGCTGTCCTCCCCTGGCAACTGGCCCCAGTCTGTGCTCTGGTTATTTGTTATCTACCCTCAGTGCCATCACGTTATTTGTCTGAAAGGTGCTTCTCCCCATGTTAGTGCCCAGGCCACCGTCCCCAACATCACCACCTCAGAGAGGCCTCCAGTGGCAGTTGGCATTTTGCCATCTGGTCTCTGTTGGCCAGCCTGGCTCAGCTTGTGCTGCCCTCGCCCCTGTAGGTAATGCCTCTGCCATGTGGAAGTTCTGACATTTCCCTTAAATGGCCTGGATGTTTTATTCTTCTGTGCTTCCCCCCTTGTTCTTCTTCTTTTTTTTTTTTGAAAAGTCTTATTTCCTCTCTTCCTTTCACACAACTCTTAAATTGTTCAAGACATAGGTCTCTTGTCTCTGTCCTTTCTAACTCTGGCCCCTGTGAAGTTAATACCTTCTTTTTTTTCTTTTGCTTTCCCTTCCTTTGTGTGGCTTTCTGCTTTTGCGACTACCCATTTTGTGCTTATCCTGTCTCTCCAGGTAGGATGAGCTAGGTGAGGGCTGGGTCTTTGACTCATTCTCTTTGTGCTGCCAACGTGTCGTAGAACCCCTGGAAAGCTGTTACCACTTAGCAAGTGTCAATTAGATGGCATGTAGTTGGACGGAGATAGAAGGACGTGGAGTATGGTTTTGTAGGGGAAATTAAGAATCCAAAAATAAAAGTTCATTAGTGCCTTGGCTTCAAAATGTAGTTTGTTTCCTTGGTGAAATCTAGCTCTGACTGTTAGGCAAAAGAAGTTGGAAAATAAAATGCCTCCTAACTTTGGAGCATTGGAAAGTAGACAATTAAAAGTTTTTCTTAAGTTAGTCTTAAGACATTTTTATTGCCTTTTAAAAATAGCTTATTGGTTCAACTTTGGACATAGTACCAACTTTCTAGAGTTGGTTATTCCAACTGCAGTATTTTCCCATAGAAACAATGTCATAGCACGTTAGTACGTTTATCTCAGATAAGATGTGCCATGGAGATAGAGACCACAACATGCACTATATAAATTTAATACAAACAATAAGAATTGGCTACTGTGTCTGAAGAAGACTCTAGGGAATATAGGAGTAATATAAATAGGGAGCAGAGCTTGCAGGAAAGGAAGTAATCTGGAAAAGGGCCCCACACCCCTCTCCCGGCCTGGGATCCAGTCCTCAGTGGGAAAGGCCTGTTGTGCCTGCACAGCAGAGATGGCAGAGGAGTTCAGGGAAGAGCTGTCCTGGAGGGACTTATAGGGAAGCGACCTTCCAGGTCCTGGGGTAGTTGGCCACAGGGAGGTCCATTCTGCAGAACTCACTGGAGATCTGCCAGTGGGGATGGTGCACTTGGAAGCTACCACGGGAGGGCTGGAGAAAAGCTGCCCACAGGTTAGTGCCATGTGGCGTCAGGGAGGTGAAGAGCCCATGCTCCAGCACCCTCTACTAACTTGCTTAAAATTGTGCTGGCTGACACAGCCAGAGGGTCGCAGAGGGGGATTTGGGGCTGGAAAGCAACATGTTGGCAGCTGGCACAGCATACTCTTTTACCAAATTTCCATATGTTCCAACTTAACAAATGACAGCTTTGGGGGAAATTAGAATATAAATGTATACAATTGATATACCTAATATATAAGAATATCTATAAAGATGTCAATATTTTATGCATATATTATTTTGTATATAACCTCTTGTCAATAAACTTTATATCATTTATAAATGGGTAATTGATTATTCTGAGAGCCACTGCACGGTGAGAGTAGTCATATTGGAGGAGTTTGAGGAAGGAGATGGAGACACATCTTGAGTTCTCAGGCAGTGAATGTCATTCTGCTAGGATGGATATTGACTCGGACATGAGACTTACCATACTATTGCCCTTCAACCCTCACTCCACTGATAGAGGCCCTTCTCCCTGCTGAGGGACAAGCCAGAGCTCTCACATCTGTACAGGTCGGGATGTCGGGTTCATAGCTCTAATCACTTTCTTAGCCATTTCTTTTGCGTTTTTTGGCTTATAAACAACATAAATTTATTTCTCATAGTTCTGGAGGCTGTTGGCAGATTTGGAATCTGGAGAGGCCCATATCCTGATTTACATTTTCACTGTCCTCACGTGGTTCAAGGGGTGCTGAGCTCTCTGGGGTACCCCACTGGGCCACCAATCCCATTTATGAGGACTCTGCCCTAAAGGATTCAGTTGCAGAGGTGCCTTTCACCTTCAGGTGGAGGGCTACAGTAGCTCAGGTCAAATCACCTTACGGGTTCCTCACACTCTATACTGTGTCTCCTAAACAGTTCAACATTTTAGAGAGATCTGGGGCTACTACCATGTCCTCAGATACCGTATTATAAAATATTCTGAATCATTGTGGAATATTTGATGTCATTAATGCTGTCTGAATGGCTAAAAGCATATTTGTGTCCAAGCCTAATAGTAAATGGGTTTTGTTTTTTTTTCCAGGTTTTTCTAAAGAGTGACCGAGTGGCCAGAATGGTTCAGAGTGGAGGGTGCTCTGCTAATGACTTCAGGGAAGTGTTTAAAAAAAACATAGAGAAACGAGTGAGGAGTCTGCCAGAAATAGACGGCCTGAGCAAAGAGACAGTGTTGAGCTCATGGATAGCCAAATACGATGCCATTTACAGGGGCGAAGAGGACTTGTGCAAACAGCCGAACAGAATGACCCTCAGTGCTGTGTCCGAACTTATTTTGAGCAAGGAACAACTCTATGAAATGTTTCAGCAGATTCTGGGTATTAAAAAACTAGAACACCAGCTTCTTTATAATGCATGTCAGGTAAGTGGTCTACAATATTTTCCCTTCCCAGTCTGACTCATGGAATGAACATCAAGTGTTTATAGGCCTGTGAAGACGTTCTTTACTTTCCGGTGATCATTTTGCTTGAAAAGTTGAGTGAAACTGAATTTTAATAAATAACATAGTGACACTTGAAAGGAGCTTTGACAGAGGAAAAAGAATATCAATACTTTTTATCTAGTAAGGAACCGTTCATATGTGCCCTATTTTATAGGACATCCGATTTATGCCTATTAGGTCTATACGGGTCGTGCCCTGAATAGTGGAGGGAAAACCATCTGTTATCTGAAGAAGCTTGGCAATTTATAATAAACAGGTCTCAGTGTAAAATAATTTTTTATAGTCTTCTGAGTTTTCTGGAAGTAATGAAATTTCTCTTTTTTTCTTTAACTCACCCAGATAGAAATGAATTTAGTATGATTGCTAAGCTATGTAATTTAAAGATTTGACAGAGTTAATAATGTATTTTCTCTTCAGTTGTTATTCTAGTTCTGCATATAAAAAATTGAATAGAATCACACATTCCACATCTCCCTTTTTTTCAGACCCTATGATTTGTCTAATAATGTATTCCTCCTATATTTGCATTTTGTTTGCTTATTTGGGAAGTATAAATTATTTAACTCTGGCCTGATATACAATTTAAATTGACAGAATTCTGGTATTTTAAAATTCATGTGTTCCTTAAGAGTTATACACTTCGAATGTACATACATTTATTTTTGATCTTTTTGTAAATCTGCTTCTCTTAATTTCTATGTTGTAGTCCCAGTACTTACTTTATATTAGTAATTTGTGGATTATTTCAGATGAATAAATTAACTGACTTAATTAATAATAAATCAGTGTGGCCTTTTAACACTGTTACTAGCTCATATATTCACCTGAACTGTTTTAACTGTGTTCTTGAAGCAGGTGGTCATTTGGTAATAGTGGAGAATGACTATGAAACCAGAATCTTCTATTATTAAGATAAATAAAACGGGGACTTTGTTTTGTAAGGAAACCGTAGCTCACTTGTACAGTTAAATGCTGATGAACATAATTTTAGTGATAAAAAGTCAGATTCAGACATTTAGTAGATATTTATTTGAATATTCATTCAAGTAAAAAACCTTGGCAGGTATTAGGGAAACCAAGTTGAGTGAAATAAAATGTCTTCCACATGCTAAAGTCTAATAGAGCAGGTAGACTGCTAAATGAGCCATTGCTTATGCATTAGAGGATACAGGATTTTGTAGAGTCATAAAATGCAGTCTATGAGTTTATGTTTATTAACTCAAAATGTTTCAAAATTAATTCTCTGCTTTCTGGAGTATCAGGTGAGGGTGTGGATCCCCTGATTTTAGACTCCCACATACTTCTAATTCAGTCTCCAACTATCATGGAGATTTAGTGGATTCCTTTTTCTTTTTCATTCTAGTCGTATTTGCCTCATCTGTTTGCAGAGTCTGTTAGGCACATACATTGATATTAGGATTGTTCTGTCTCCTTGTAGCACTGGCTCCTTCATCATGGTATAATAGTCCTTTTTATCCCTTATAATCTTCCTTTTTTGTAGACAACACATAATTGGGTCTTTTTAAATTCAATCTAACCATCTTTGTACTTCAATGGCTATGTTTAGGCCATTAACATTTAAAATGATTACTTACATAGTTGGATTAAATTTTACCATCTTTGAACCCAGTGCCATTTCCCTGCCCCTTCTGCCTTACCTAAGTATCCTCCACAGAGACAAATCTGTGCCTTGAGGCTGTCTTAGCTGTGATCTGTCCACTGTTGTCACGCTGGAGGCGTGTTATCTTGTGGTAAGGTACTGGAGAGGGAGTGTCCTGCGATCTGATTCAATCTCAGTCTATTAGCGGATCTCTGTCTCAGAGCTGTACCCTTCACAAGTGTCTCTGCCTTTGCCCAAGAGTACCGCTCCCTGCCACTCCCATGTTTCACCTCCTTCCTGGATGCAGCTTTCCCAATCTGTTTCCTTGAAGTCCTGTCTGCTGTTCACTCTGTTTTGTTTTTGTTTTTCAGTAGATGAAAGTCAGCAGTGGGTATGCTCTCTTACTCCAGCTGGATAAGTTTCCACTGTTTCTCTGTAGCAGAGTCTTTCCCCCTTTGTTAGGGAGGAGGATCTGGCTTTTCCCCTCTTTCCTTTTGTGGCCATATGTGTATCTTCCTTGGCTCATCTCTGTGAGATCTTGGTGGCATTACTAGAAGGAAGGTGAAGTGAAGTGTGGTGGCCGCTTTATGAATGTGACCCCAGGAGTTTTTCCACTTTCTACACTCAGCTCATAGTACTTTGTCAAAATTACTAGACAAGCAAGTGTTGCTACCACAGATGGCATTCAGTGACTTCTGTTGCAAGGCCTGTGTCTTTCTGCATTTGCCTCTCTTTCTAAATTTGGGACTGGTGGTTCAGTTCTCTAATAAATCTGAGAAAAGTCTTTGATTTGCAGTTTGTCCAAGTTTTATTTTTTTGGAAGGATGGGGGTGATGACTTCTAATCTCTTTACATAACTCAACTAAAGCTGGAATTCCTTTCAGTTCTGAGATTTCGGAGAAAAATTTAAGGATTACATTTTGGATAGATCTTAAAACCGAAATAAATTACAAAAAGTACCTCTATGAATTGGTGAAAAGTTTTCCTTGGGAATAAAAATTATTTTACAAAAATTATGAAATTAAGAAATAGCTGATACTTTTTTGCTGAAATGCATATGGCAGACCTTGGAGATATTGAAGGCTCGGTTTCAGACCACCGCCATAAAGTGACTATTGCCATAAAGTGAGTCAAACAAATTTTTTGGTTTCTTGGTGCCTGTAAAACTTATGTTTACATTATAGTGTAGTCTATTAAGTGTATAACAGCATTATGTCTGGGAAAAATAACTTACATAACTTAATTTGAGAATAGTTTATTGCTAAAAAATGGTACCGATCATCTGAGCATTTAGGGCAGTGGTTCTCAACCTTCCTAATGCCACGACCCTTTAATACAATTCCTCATGTTTGGGTGACCCCCAACCATAAAATTGCTTTCAGCGATGAAAATAATCTTATAGTTGGGGGTCACCACAACATAAGGAACTGTATTACAGGGTCATGGCATTAGGACTTCACAACAAAAATAATTTTATGGTTGGGGGTCACCACAACATGAGGAACTGTATTAAAGGGTTAAGGCATGAGGAAGGTTGAGAACCCCTGCTTTAGTAAGCCATAATCTTATTACCAGTGGGTAGTCTTTCCTTGATGGTGGTGACTACTGACGGATCAGTTTGGTGGTTACTGAAGGTTAAGGTGACTGTGGCAATTTCTTAAAATGAGACAACAATGAAGTTTGTGTCAGTGATTATTCCTTGCATTGAAGATTTCTCTGTAACATGTGATACTGTTTAGTAGCTTTTACCCACAGTATAACTTCTTTCAGAATCGGAGTTAATCCTCTGATTCTGCTGTTTGCATATCAGCTAAGTCCCATAATAGTCTAGATTCTTTGTTGTCATTGCAACAATATCCACACCATTGTTAATACCAGAAGTAGATTCCATCTTCCATATCAAGAAAAGACTTTCTTAACTATCTGTAAGAAGCAACTCCTCATCCATTCAATTTTTATCATGAGATTATGGCAATTCAGTGACATCTTCACATTTTACTTCTAAATCTATTTTTTTTTCTTTTGAGACAGAGTCTCACTCTTTGTCACCTTGGGGAGAGCATAGTGACATCACTGTAGCTCATTGTGACCTCAAACTTTTGGCTCAAGCAATCCTTCTGCCTCAGCCTCCTGAGTAGCTGATACTATAGGCACATGTCAGCACACTTGGCTAATTTTTTCTATTTTTGGTAGAAACGAGGTCTTGCTCAGACTGCTCTCAAACTCCTGAGCTCAACAGAACCTCCCACCTTGGCCTCCCAAAGTATTAGGATTATAGGTGTCAGCCACCATGGCCAGCTTCACCTCCAGTTCTGTTTCTCTTGCTATTTCCAGAGCATCTGCTATGACTTCCTTCACTGAAGTCTTAAACTTCTCAAAGTCATCCAGGGGGGTTGGGATTAGTTTCTCCCAAACACCTGTTAACACTGATGATTTGATATCCTCTCCTAATAATACTATGAATATTCTGAATGGCACTTAGAATAGTGAATCCTTCCCAGAAGGCTTTCCATTTACTTAGTCCAGACCCATCAGAGGAATCACTATCTATGGAAGCTGTAGCCTTACAAAATGCATTTTATAAATAATAAGACTTGAAAATACAAATTTCTCCTTGATCTGTGGGCTACAGACGGATGTTGTATTAGCAGGCATGAAAAAAAAAACAAACATTTTCTTCACATCTCCATTGGAACTCTTAGGTGACCGGGTGCATTGTTAAGGAGCAGTAGTATTTTGAAAGGAATCTTTTTTTCTGAGCAGTAGGTCTCAGCAGTCAATTATATTAAAAACAGATGTGTTATCATCCAGGCTTTGTGGTTCCATTTATATAGCACCGGCAGAGTAGATTTAGCATAATTCTTAAAGACTGGCATTTTCACAGTTGTAAATGATCATTGACCTCAACTTAAAGCCCACCAGCCACGTTAGCCCCTAACAAGTGGGGCAGCCTCTCCTTTGAAACTTTGAAGCCAGGCATTGACTTCTCTCTGCCTATGAAAGTCATAGGTGGCATACCCTTTTGGTAAAGGCTGGACTGTTTACACTAAAAACCTGTGGTTTAGTGCAGTCACTGTTATCAATCAGATGATCATAGCTAGATTTTATAGAATGCTTGCTGCATCTCTTCAATTAGCACCTGGTTTGTCACCTTGCACTTTTAAGATGGCTTTTTTCCTTAAGGGAGGTGGCTTTTTTCCTTAAACCTCAGGAATCAACCTCTGCTTGCTCTTTACTTCTGCAGCTGCCTCACCTCTCTCAGCCTTCACAGAACTGAAGAGGAATTGGGGCCTTGCTCAGGGTTGGGCTTTGGCTTAATTTCTTCCTAATCAGCAGCAGGCATTTTTTATTTTGCTCTGTTATCATTTATGTGTTCCCTGGAGTAGACTGCTTTATTTCCTTTAATAACTTTTCCTTTGCGTTCACAACTTGGCAGACTCACTCTTCGGTGCCAGGGGCCTCGCACTTGGCCTCCTTTGGCGTTTGATATCCCTCCCTTAGAAATTTCTAACTTCTGATTTAAAGTGAGAGATTTACAGTTCTTCTTTCTACCTGAGCATGTAGTGCCCACTTTAGGGTTATTATTTGGTCTAGTTTCAATATCGTTGTGTCTCAGGGAATAGTGAGGCCTAAAGAGAGGGAACGAGATGGAGGAATGGCCACATAACTTGTATTCATTAAGTTGATTGTCTTACATGGGAGGAGTTAGTGGTGCTCTGAAAGAATTGCAATAATAACATCAAAGATCACTGATCACAGGTCATCATAACACCTATAATAATAATGAAAAGCTTTGAACTATCCCAGAGAAACAAGAAGTGAGCACATGCTGTTAAGAAAATGGCCCTGGCCGATTTGCATGACGTAGCTTTGTCACACACCCTTATTTTATTTGTTCTTTTATTATCTTCCACCAAAGCTTAAAGAAGAAAAGGGAAGAAACAGTAATAGAAATTACAAAGATAGCCTGCCCTTTAGATGTGGTATAAAAAGAGAAAGAGTAGAGTAGGTCCTGGGGGAGCAGAGAGACAAGCTAGAGCTACTGGAGCTTCTGGAACCAGGCTCGGGGATGTCCCTGACATGAACTTCACCTTCCCTGTGTTATCAAGAAAAGCTTGAGACACCTGCTAACTGCAACAATCTTCTGTATTTATTTACCCTTGTCTGGCCTCCTTTTTTCGCCAGCAAATTCTTTAGAACAGTGGTTCTCAACCTATGGGTCATAACCTCTTTGTAACAGTGAAAATACATTACAGCATTAGGAAGGTTGAGAACCACTGCTGTAGATGAATCTCAAAGAGGTATTGAGTGTTGCTTGCTTCAGGCTCAGACCTCAGGATAGAGAGCCGTTCAGGTGAGCTGTGCGGGATGGTAACAGCTAGGTGGTCCCCAAGAACTTCAGAAGGAAAGAACATGAATGATGATCGAGCCATGCCAGGGTTGCCATGTCTGGCTCCTGGACTGCCAGGAGCATTATTTGGTCCTATCCTTTGTCCAGAGCAGTGGGGTTAGAGGCAGGAAAGGAGATAACATTTTTAGAACTGCCTTCTAAAAATGAGTAATTTTCATCAGCTCTGCTCAGAGTCAGTAACTTATTAATTAATAAAATTGAGATATAAACCTCTAAAACGCTGTTAGAAGATAGTACATACCATAATTAAGATGTGAAATCAGTGATAATCGGGAGAAAAAAGGTTATTTATTTGTTATTTTAGAAAAGCATAAAAAAGAATAGGAACAATCCAAGCACGTTGTAGGTTTGCTATTGTACTGTTAAAATTAATTACTATGTGTTGGATTAAGTGGTTTAAGAGTAATGTATCTGCAGTGGTGTACATTCATAGAACAAAATACAGGAGAACAGTAAAATCTCTGTAAGCTGACCACCCAAGGGACTGTAACAAACTGGTCAGCATACGGAGGTAGTCAACATAAGGAACTAGGCCTACTGTGCTGCTGATATGTACATGTGGTGCATGTCTGGCCTGTGAAAATTAGGTCAATGTAAGGAGGTGGTCAACTATGGAGGTTCTAGTCTATTAGGATAAAAACATAGTAAAGAAGTTTAATGTGTGCATTCTAAAATGAACAGCATAAAAATACAACAATCTAAAATTGGTATCTAAGATTTAGTTGAATTACTATATTCCAAGTGCAATAAAGAAATTGGATGAATATAAATACATTCAGAAAGAAATCAGATGATTGCTGCAACTTTTGTTTCTAGTCCTTATCTTAAACATTGTTATTGTTATTAAATTCTAAGCCTATTTACTTTTCTGAAAGCAAAGATGGGAACCAAATAAACACATGTATATGTATAGAGAAAATTAATGAAAAAGAAAAGAGATTTCCTACGAAAGTAAGGAAGAGAAAAAAAAAGAAATTGGAGTGAAGGAAAAATGATCTGTCAGTGGAAAGTTTAATGTCAGGAAAATTTTAAGGAAATACAGTGAATTTTAAGTAAATATAGGTAGTTCTTTAGAGGGACAATGCTAGATGATATTATAGCTGCTGTGTATTTTATGGTATTAAGTAACTTAATAGATAAAAATAACTTTATTTCACATTTTTAATGAAAATGTTATTACTTTGGTGGTACCCGCTAATCATCTGCAGTTTCTAAAACAGAAAATAAATGTGTTTATTAAGGATTATTTTTAAATATGACATAAGGTAATGCAGTATGTTCAAATATTAGTTAATCCCTTGTGTATAATAATGTAGGGGGTACAGATAGTATGCTCCAAGTATTGTATTAAAGGATAGGAACCTAGAGACACATAAGACCTAGGTGTTTAGTAGGGTTATAGAAAAAAAATATTGTTGTACATGCCACAGTCGTGTGGTTCTGTTTTCTTGGAGTTGGGACAGACAATATCATCTTTATGTCATGAAGAAATTCACCAAAACGAGAAGATTCTAAGGCATTTGGGCAGAGAAACTAGCATATGTGAATTAGGGAGGTGTGAGAGAACGTGGCTTCTGGGGGAGCTGCAAGTCCTTAGTCCTGCTAGGTATGCAGGAGCGGAGGCAGGTCATTAACAGACTGTAGAGAAACCTTCACTCCTGACTGGCCAGAGCTCCATGGGTGAGTAGTACCCTTATCTACTCCTGTAATTCTCTTCCTTTTACTTCTATATTTGTATTTTAAGAGGATTAAGTAACTGAATTGAACAGTTATCTAGATCCTGATATTTTCTGCCAAAAGCAACCGGCATTAATCTTTTATAATCTTATTCCATTAACTAAAGAAAGTGACTCACCCAGATTTACCACGTGTCAAAGCAAAATTAACTGAGATCTTGCTCTCTTAACATCCCCTGCTGAAGACCTGAAATGTGAACTGCCAGTTATAATATAATCATAATTTGAAACCTCCTTTCCTTCCCAAAGAATGAAATTAAGCCTTCTTTTATTTTCATGATGAAATATTACATTTATAGTATAGGAAGGTAAACTTTAATTTTCCTAATTTAAAAAAAAGTATGATCGGTAAAACCATGATACCCTTCCAAAAAACGGAGCACGATGGACAGAATATTCCAGCAGGCAGATGTTAGCTTAAAGTGTGCATTGTTTGGAGAAGGAGTTAATGAACAACTTATTAATTGGTTAGAAAATCTGAAACTGTTATACTTCTAGGAAATACATAATTTTCTTCAAGTATTATTAAAGTATTTCTGTTGTACCTATTAAAAAATACTCTCGCTCATTACTTCTGTGCAGAAGATGAAATGTTAATAGCACAGAAAATACTCAAGAAAATTTTAGGATGTGCCAAAATTTGCCAAGTTATATTTACCATTTTAGATATATATACGTATACATATATATATATACCTAGAGAATATATATGTACGTACTGTAGGCTATAGAAGTCCCATGGATTTTATGTTCAAGGTTAAATTTCTTATGCTCTTGCCTTTGAACATTTTGATCCATTATTTAATATAGTTTAGTTCAGTTCACATAGGGTAATTTTGTATCTAATTAACTCATTCATCTTTTCCCTATTTTAAGTTTTCAAAGGAAACTGTGGTTTGGGAAATGCATTTTTAAGACTCTTAGAACTGTTCTCAATAAACCATGGCAGAACTGCTATTTCTGAGTCAGAATTTTTTATGCATAATTTAGAATGTAGATATAAGAGAGTTCTTTAAAAGCTTTGTTCTGGTGCACAGAATGCTACCTGATTCTTTCATGTGTAACATCATATAAGGAATGTGTTGCTCTTGAGAGTTTGGGAACAACTTCATTTTCTTATGTTGTTTTTGTTGTATGAAATTACAACAAAAAGAACATTAGTTACCTTGTAGTTGTTAGCTAATTCTCAGTGATTGGGAGATTTGCAGTGATCAAGAAACGAGGGCTTGTTGTTTTTGAGGGGGGTTGCCTCATTGAAGATGGGTCAACATGGGGCGATATTAGGGGCCAAGAACCTTTCAGATGCATATGTAATTATTCTTTGTATTTTCATGAGAAGTAAGAATGGTTGTTTGAATCCAACCAATGGAGATGGGTTTGTTTTATTCTTTTCATCAGGGTAAGGTGAAATTTAAAAAAAGGGACATACATTGAAGTTAAAAGTCATAAATATCTGAGAAGTTCAACAATAAGACAGCTATGATGATACCTATTTTGTTGCTGAGTAACTGGTTCCGACAGTATTCTCAGAAGATTTAGAGCTTGATCTGATAATGAAGGTAGGGAGGAAGAGCATCCCAGGCCGGAGAAATACATGACTCAGAAAAAAAATCTGTTTATAAACAATGAATAAATCAGTTTGGGCCGACAGTGCAATTACCTGAGAGATAGGAAGGTAGATGAATACAGACTATGGGAGGGCCTGAATGCTAAGCTAAGGTGTTTGGGCATCATTCTCTCTTAGTCATATTCATTCTTATTCATGTGCTGCCTCCCTCCTCATGCCCTCCTCTCCTCCCTTCTTCCTCTCTCCATCTCTTCCTGTCTGTCTTCTCCCTCTCTCTATCCCCCAACTGATATTTTAGTCTGATCAAGGATAATGTGAATCACATATAGAAATAGAAGAACCATGTAGAGGAATGGGTGGTAAAGGAAATTAGTTCAGTTTTAGTTTGAGGTCATGGTGAAATCCTTGAAAGGAAAGGCTTTGCTTTTAACTGGAATTGCAGAGCTTGAACTCAGGAGAGAAGTCAGAGCTGTGTGCTGACTTCCAGCACTGTACCAACAAACGACTGCAGATACTGTTGAAGCCAAGACCAGCAGAGGACCAAGCAAAGTGTGTTTGTGGGCTGAGGGGGGCGGGGGGGGCAGCAGAGCAAATAGCCGAAACAATCAGAGTCAGTTGGGTAGATTTATGCTCTGCCTTTATGACAAATAATTTATGCTTCAGGCTTGGCTCAAGCAGCTAAGGTGCTAGTAACATACACCTGAGCAGGCAGGTTCGAATCCAGCCCAGGCTTGCCAAACAGCAATGACAGCTGCAACCAAAAAATAGCTGGGCGGTGTGATGGGCATCTGTGGTCCCAGCTACTTGGGAGACAGAGGCAGGAGAATTGCTTGAGCCCAGGAGTTGGAGGTTGCTGTGAGCTGTGATGCCATAGCACTCTACACAGGGCAACAGCTTGAGGCTCTGTCTCAAAAAAAAAAAAATTATGTTTCAAGTGATAGTGAAGAATTAACACTTAATGATGAGGCATTTTAATTTGCTAATACTTACTAAAGTTATTGACCAGTGTTTTGAGGCCATGTTGCAAAAGGCATGCATACTTGGCACCATGAAGTCAAACAGTGGGCAGCTAGACAACTGCATGATAAACAGTAAAGCATCAGGAAGAGTTTTCTTTTGGAATCAGCATTAGATTTATACCAGTTGTTTCTCATGATACATTATCTGTACAGGATTTTCAGATAATATAAATACAACAGCTCCACTACAAATTAATCCCAGGGGAGACGCTATATAACACCTTAGTCTGCTTGTATTTTTATACTAAATGATAAAGATAAATATCACAAGGAAAGAGCAATGCAATTCATTCAAGAAAAGTATGCCATAACTGAAGTAAGGACTTAGAGGAAAAACTGATTGATTTTTTTTTTCAGTGGGAGAAAGAAGAGCTTGATTAACTAGAGTTAGCATATATAAAGCCACTATTATGGAAAAATACTCCTGTTTATTCCCCTTTTTAGTGATCAACTATATTAATATAAGGACATTTAAATCTTGGTTCTAGAAAATATATTAAACAGAGAAGGCAGAGATGCTAACCAATGCTGAGGAAAGTATTTTTTAAATGATTTTTTAAAATATTATTAAGTTTAATGAGTTCAAGTATTTGATGTTGTATTTACTGGAAAAGCGATTCCACAAGTTATAAAAAGTGACCTGCTGGGTAAAACTTCATAATGTTGTTTTTGTTCTGTATTTATCATTTTCTCAAGTGTAAATCTCTCTTTCTGCAAAGGGATAGTTTGCTAATCTCCAAGACTTTTTTATTTTTTTCCCAGACCTCCTCCCATAGAACAGTAAAGAAAGAGCCTAGGGTTTGAGATCTGTAGATCAAGACTTGTAGACTTGTGCATGAGGTTAGCACTTTTCTATTCCATTTTTAATATAACATTTCCATTTTTGCACATCCCTTCTGATACTGCCAATCAAGAAAAACACTTCATCACTGAATACCCACGTAATTGGTCAGTAGCTTACTTGTGACAATTGTGTCCTCTTATCATGTACTATTTTTTGACTGTTTTTCATATCAAATGTGAACTGTTAAAGGGCCACAATGTTTGTAGTTACTAAAGAGCCTGTAATAGGGTTTGCTGTACAGTAAGGTGCAGATAAAATGTAAATAAAGTTAACAAGGTGATCCTGGGATGTTAAGGCCAACATTGTTAAGAGCTTATGTCTTGAAGTTCCTTTAAAAGAATTTAGAAAACCTTTGTAAAGTTGATGATGTATAGGACTAATGGGCTGTTTTCTGTAGTTTATGTTTCAAAAGTCATATAGGCCTCTCCTACATTGAAAAAGTAGAAACTTCTATAGAGAAGCCTTTTACCTTTTTTGTGTTAACCACCCTTTGGAGAATCTTGAGCAAGCTATGAAAATCACCCAAGTCCCCAAGGGAAAAAATGCAGATCTCTGCACAATTTTACTCACGACTTGAAGAGATCCATAGATGCCTAAAAGTGAAGACTTCCTTAGCCTGGAGAATTCTGAATGTGAAACACCAATCCCTGTATAATAAACAGGAGGAAAATAAAAGTATGTTTTCTGCATTTGTGGAGCCAGTGAAGTATTTTGATAATTAAAGAGAAAAATGCTCTGTGCAATACAAACTAGAGGCATTACAGAGAATAAAGACACCTTCAACCATCTATTATGGTCAAGGTTAAATGACTCCTTTTTAAAGAACCTGTAAAATATTCTGTACCAGTAAAAAAGCACACATGTGAGGTAAGTGATCTGCCATCACATAAAATGTTGAAATCAGGAATTAAAAGAACGTGAGATCAAAAGATGAAGTTGCCCTGGTGGCTGAAGCCTTGCCTTTGACTCCTTTGACAAAAATGAGAGTCTAACTTGTATTTCTCTCATAGCTCAAATCTACACTGTGGTCTGGTGTGTCAACAGAATTTTAAAGTGTAATTCCCCACATCTCTAATTCATCCATTCAAGTTTTCTTTTCTTTCTTTTCCCCTTTCTTCTCTCTCTCTCTCTTTTATGTGTATATAGCCACTTATTTAAGGTCTCTGTAGGGTTCAGGCAAGAAGGAGAATTTGTTTCACCTTAACAGTGTCTGTTGACCCTACTGGAAAAATGAAATGTGCTTGAAGTAGCTAGAACAATACTCTAATACATACATACATACATACATACATACACACACACACACACACGCGCACACACACACACACACACACACACACACACGGAGAAGCCCCAGCCAAGGTCTCTCAGTGCCTGAATTTTAGTTGGCCTAGGCCTTAGCTGTGTGGTTCTGGGTTTTTCTGTCCATGACTCTAGGTAGACTGGATATGGGGTGAGGGAGAGAGAAGAGTCAAAGAAGACACCTAGGTTTTGGGTGTGAGCAGCTGGGTAGAGAGCGGTGCCATTTAAGACATTACATTACTCATGAGTGACTGGGGTTGGGAGCTGAAAATCAAGATTCCGTTCTGATTTTAGGTTCAACGTGCCTTTCTTCCATGCAAGCCGAAATGGTAAGGAGGCAGTGGGAAATACAAGTTGAGAACTCCTGCAAGAGGTTAGAGCTATACAGATAATACACTTGAGAGTTCTTAGGGACTAGATGGTCTTTATCGCCCAGGCTTTGAGGAGAACAACTGATCTGTCAGTGTTCAGATTGAGAAAAGGTCAAAGGCCCCAGACCTGAAGCACATCTTCAGTTTCCTAATGGAAATTAAAAGAAAATCCTATTTGGCTTTATAGAATGTATTTTTTAACAATGTGTAAAATGAGGCACGTCCTTTAAACTAACCCGCTGGAGGTTGGATGAGCAGTGGTTCTCAACCTGTGGGTGGCAACCCCTTTGTGACAGTGAAAATACATCGTGGCATTAGGAAGGTTGAGAACCACTAGGCTGGAGGAAGGTAGGTGTGATATAAAAGGACATCGTGAGGAATCATTAGGAGTTTAGAACTGTTGTGTCTTGACTGTGGTAAGTAGACGTATGGACCTGTGTAGCTTATAAATGGAAGAGAACTCACCATGCACACATGGGTGAGTGCATATAACACACAAGAAATCTGAGTAAGATGGGTGATGATAGCAAAGTCATTCTATCCCTGATTGTGCTAGGATATTACCATTTTATAAAATGTTGCCACTGGGGAAAACTGGAAAAAATAAATAACAGATATTTCTCACAACTTCTCCCATTATTAAGTTGAGAAGAAAATTATCATCTAACTGTTAAGAAAGTGTTCCTAAAAACTGTATATTTTCAATTAAATAAATTATATTGAAAACACAGACAATAAATATTTAAAACTCAAAAGAAAGCAAAACATGATTTTTGCATGTAAAATAATTTTAACCAACTGATTTATCCCCTTCAATTCCACATTACATAAAACAAGAATAACCAAATAAATTTTATCTGTTGTCTTCATTTCATTAGTTTTTCCTTTTAATTTTTTTTTTGATAGTCATGTTTGGAAGCATGTAATTCCAGTTTCTTAAAAAGATACCAAGAGTCACTGAAGTTAGTATTCCATAGGCCTCTGAAAATTTAGCATGTAAAGATAAGTCTATTAAAAAAATTAGTGCATCATTGGTATATATTTTTTGCTTATATATTTTTAGAAAGATACAGTTAAGACATTAAGATTTTTAAAAATAATCATAAATTGTCTCATAAAGAAAACATTTGTAAATCCCAGAAATCACAAAAATGGTTCCACTTAAAATTAAGTAAGAGCTGTTAATCTGAAGTTGCAAATATTTTGAAGATGTTAAATAATATTTGGTGAAGTTTGAAAAACTATGGCCATTTGTTTTAAGATAGCAAATGCCATTTTTTTAATTAAATCATGACTGTGTACATTAATGCAGTCATGGGGTACAATGTGCTGGTTTTATATACAATTTGGAATATTTTCATCAAACTGGTTAACATAGCCTTCATGGCATTTTCTTAGTTATTGTGTTAAGACATTTATATTCTACATTTAGAAAGATTCACATGTACCCTTATAAGATGCACCGTAGGTGTGGTCCCACCAATTACTCTCCCTCCTCCCATACTCCCCCCTCTCCTCCTCTCCCTTTCCCCATATGCTTGGGCTACAATCGGGTTATAGCTTTCCAATGAAAGCTATAAATTAGTTTCATAGTAGTGTTGAGTACATTAGATACTTTTTCTTCTATTCTTGACATACTTTGCTAAGAAGAATACGTTCCAGCTCCATCCATGTAAACATGAAGGAGGTAAAGTCTCCATCCCTCTTTAAGGCTGCATAATATTCCATGGTGTACACAATTTATTGATCCATTCATGGGTTGATGGGCACTTGGGCTTCTTTCATGACTTAGCAATTATGAATTGGGCTGCAGTAAACATTCTGGTACAAATATTTTTGTTATAGTGTGATTTTTGGTCTTCTGGATACATCCCTAGTAGAGGAATTGAAGGATCAATGGCAGATTGATTTTTAGTTTTCTAAGTGTTCTCCAAACATCTTTCCAAAAGGAACGTATTAGTTTGGCAAATGCCATTTTTTGATGGGTCTGAGAGAGAAACTATAATTCTGTCAGATGCAAGTAACTTTTTAATTCTCTGGAAAAAATATCTATCAGCATATAAGCTAAGATCAGA